>ML281000.1:19382-43334 GCA_005239495.1 Nicotiana undulata
GGGGGGGGGGGGGGGGGGGGTAAGGTTGTGGTGGCAAATAACTCAATGAGCTATAGTTTATCTCCACAAAGTCAAGTTAAGTTGCCACTTACAATGAAGTACGATAGACTGATATCGTTGTTATGCAATAAAATGAGGTTGAGCAAACGTTCGGTGAATCTTAAAATAACTGAAAGATACCCGTATTCTAGGACCCCGCACGGGGTTTCTTGTTACGCTGAGTTTAACATCGAGGATGAAGAAACTCTGAGAGATTTTTTTGGGGACTCCAGATGAATACCGGGAAGTTATTTTGATAAAAATATTGGAAATATACGTGAAGGTTGAAAACGTTCGCAATAATGATTGTTCGCAAAGCAGGGATAACCCTCAATCATCAGGTGGTTATTCTGGAGCAGTTTTAGCCTAACAGATTCTAGCTGAAAGAGTTTGACCAAATCTAAACTTATCTCCATGGGCGAACGAGGAGCAAGGAAATAATTTCTCTCCTACTTTACATAATCCACAAGACGACTGGTAAACGTAAATTTTCCTATGTGTTACGATGTTTATTTTTTTCTTATTGAATTTGTATTAACACTCATAGATTCCACATGGGGTACCGTCCAGATATGAATTTTACAAGTTATGAACCCACACCCACTTGAAATATGCGTAGTTTTGGTGTGTTGGACCACAGTGGTTCATCGAGGAGTCATCACCAACAGGATAATATCCATCATGGAATGTCAACACATTACGACTTGTAAGTGAAGTGATATAGCTATATGTAAAGTATTTATCAATTTTAGTAGCTTATTATTTTGTTGTTTGTGCAGTGAAAATGAGCAACATGATGGTCATGTCCTCACTCAGTTTCCCGTAGACGACGTATTTACTCGGGATTTGGCAGATGCGCAGAGTCAAGAAGATAATAGTGATTATGACAACAATTCTTACGACTCTGGAGATGACACACCCTTCCCTGAAGAAGCTGATGATGAGGAGAAAGAGAATGTCGAACCTGAGCTGACGAGGGAGCATGCTCCACCTCCCGTTAGACCAAGAGTTTACGAGTCCCACGTGCCATTTCATTCAAGGTATATTCCATACCTTGATAAATTTCCAAGTATGCCGGATATGGATGCCCGCACAAGGGATCTTGATGAAATTCGGACAACAATGTGGGATGAGTCTAGACCAACGGTGCTGACAAAGGACATGTTTTTTTTCCAATAAAGCTCGCCTAACCAGGGCTGCAAAAATGTACAACGTAAGAGAGTGCCGTGAGATGATGGTATGGAAGTCAAGTCCGGATGTATATAAGGTTGTTTTTCATAGATGGTTGATGCGTTATCATTGGATGCTACGTGCGAGCAAGAAGAAAACAGGTTTGTGGAAAGTGGGTAAATACATTGCCACCCACACTCGTGAAATGGACACATTCAATGGGAATCATTACAACTTGGATGTTGACTTGATTTCTCCTGTCCTTATTCACACCTTGAAGTGTCCATATGGGACAAAATCAAAGAGTGCATTACATCAGTCCACCAGGAATATGGCTATACCATTACCAAAAGAAAGATATATCTCGGGCGCAAACGTGCGTTTGAAATTATTTATGGTGACTGGGATAAGTCATTTGCAGCTCTACCCAGGTACATGGCCGCATTGAAACACTTTATCCCCGAGACTGTTGTTGAATGAAAGCTTGAGCGGAGTTTGGGAATACTGGAATATATATTCAAATACGTGTTCTGGCATTTAAACATGCAATTGATGGTTTTGTGCATTGTCGTCCGGTAATTTCCATAGACGGTACTCATGTCTATGGAAAGTATGATATTAAGTTGTTGATCGACGTTTTAGTAGATGCCAATGGAAAAATATTTCCACTAGCCTTTTCCATCTGTGCCAATGAAAGCCAAGAGACATGGACGCTATTTTTGAACCACTTGAAGCAGCACGTTGTCAAACAACATTTAGGTATGTGTTTAATATCTGATCGGCATGGTGGTATATTAAGTTATGTAGAGCATTTTCCTGAATGGCAAGAAACCCTATGCATACCACCGTTACTGTGTGAGGTACCTGAAGACAAATTTCAAGAAGAAATATCCCAACAAGGACTTGCATAAATTAATGTGGATGGCTGTAACTGATCACCAGTAGTGCAAATTCAGGAGGCGCATGGAATCGATCTGGCAGTTAGACGAAAGAGGCTACCATTGGTTGATGCGACATGAGCTTCACAAGTGGACATTGCATGCGGATAGTGGAAGATGATGGGGAACCTTGACTACAAATGTGTCAGAGTCTTTCAACGGGTTATTGAAGTTTGCATGTGGATTGTCTATCATTGCCATGGTCCGGATGACATTCAAACAGATGGCGGGGAGGTTTGTTGAAAGGCATAGAGGTGCATCGGAATTGATGGATAGAGGTGTTGAACTTATTCCAATACTAATGAGAATATTTGAGAAATACAGGAGACGAGCACATTGTCATTCATATTTACAGTATGATCACGATCGGGGTGTTTTTGAAGTTCACACCGCTATCCATCAACACCGGGGGAATAATGTACACACCATAATGAAGCCAGCAGGTCGTGTTCTTGTGGGAAATGGTCATCTACCACATGTCGTGCGCACATGCCATCAAGTGCTTTCAACATACAGGTTTAGGGGCAACCAACTATGTTGACAGGCAATACAATGTTGTTGTATACTTAAACACATATAATGTGCAGTTGCAGCCAGTGGGTGCTGAGTATTATTGGCCGCCATAACCATTTAAAATGGTGTGTAACAAGGACTATTAGCGTAAGCTACAAGTGCAAAAAAAATGCGTATACAGAGCCAATTAGATGCTGGTGATACCGTTTATGCGCGTAAATGTGGCATATGCTCGCAAACAGGACACGACCGTCGTAAATGTCCTTCAGCCGGTTTGGGTGGCGATGGTAATCCAGCTTCTGGTGGAAGTTCATCTAATGTTCCAAACTATCAAGGATACACATAGTGTTTTGTTTTTGTAATGTGGTTGTAATAAGTTTATGTACTTGTTTATGTTGCAATATGTATCAAATAAAATTATGTTTCCATTGTTGTTATATCTATTGATATTTAACATTCTTCAGTTGAGTAAATAAATGAATTTCTCCCTCCCGTTCATGTAATGAAAAATAGTATTGGATTAAAAATCAGAAAATTTTTACGTTCACTTTCGAGTTTCACTCTAAAATTATTAGAAAACTACACCGTCAGAGTGATGGGTGTTATATTGGCTGGGATCGGGTTTTAAAAATTAGAAAATAGGAGCCCCGATGCAGGTTTGCGGTCCGGAATGCGATCACATTCTGGTTATCCGGTCCGCCAACCTGCCGTATTATTTGCCTTCAGCTGGACCAACAAGAAAAGGGAACCTGCCCGGGTGTGCCGCAACTATGCGGTCCACATACCTGTTATGCGGACGCATAGTGCGCCGCATAACTCCCTCCGCAAAAAATCAGGTGCAATTACGCGACAACTATGCGGCCCGCATACATGATATGCGATCGCATTTTAGTCCGCATAACTGTCCTCAAAATGGACATCAATTTGTCCAACTATGCGACCACTATGCGGTCCGCATACTTGATATGCGATCGCATAGTGGACCGCCGATTCGCACAAACTTGAAAAATTCTATCCTCTAAGTCATGGGGTGCTTTTCACTCCAAAAAGTTCCAATTTAAGAATTTCTATATTTATATCAACATGGGGATCTATCCGGGTATCGTTTTAGTTAAGAATTCTATGGGTCTTTACAGATGGACTCTGGAACCCTAAATCGACAAACTATTCGGTCTCTGACAAAATTTGCAACGACCTTCTTGGTTATAGCTTTGTAAGATGCAGCTTCGACCCATTTAGTAAAGTAGTTGATGGCCACTAAAATGAACTGGTGCCCCTTTAAAGCGGTTGGCTCGATTGGCCCGATGACATCCATTCCCCAGGCAGCGAAGGGCCAAGGTGAGCTTGTTGCATTAAGCCCGTTTAGCGGTACTCGTATCATGTATGCATGTATCTGGCATTGGTAGCATTTCTGAACATACCGGATGTAGTCTGTTTCCATGGCCATCCAAAAATACCCAGCCCTGAGTATCTTCTTGGCCAAGACCAATCCATTTATATGTGGCTGCTGGTTTCGGCATGTATCTCCTCGAGCAATTTGGAAGCCTCTTTTGCGTCAACACACCTTAACAAACCCAGATCAGGAGTTCTTCTACATAGGGTTCCTCCGCTTTGGAAGAATGGATTGGACAACCTCCGAAGTGCGCATTTCTAAGTAGGGTTTGCATGCTCCGGGTATTCTCTTTTTGCCAAGTACTCTTTGATGTCGTTGAATCAGGGTTTTTCGTCTGTTTCCTCTTCAACGTGAGCACAATATGCCGGCTGATTATGGATCCTTACTGGAATGGGGTCGATGAAGTTCTTGTCTGGATGTTGTATCATTGATGACAAGGCGACCAATGCATCTGCAAATTCATTCTGACTTCTAGGGACATGCCGAAATTCTATATTTGTGAATCTTTTCTCCATTTCTTGCACATGATGCGGATATGGTAGTATCTTGGAATTTTTGGTAGCCCATTCTCCCTGTACTTGGTGCACAAGCAGATTTGAATCACCGATCATTAGCAATTCCTGAATGTTCATATCAATAGCCAGGTTGAGCCCTAATATGCAAGCTTCATATTCCGCCATGTTGTTAGTGCAAGGGAATCTGAATTTTGCAGACACCGGGTAATGCTGACCAGTTTCCGATACTAAGACGGCTCCGATGCTTACCCCTTTGAAGTTTGCAGCCCCGTCAAAAAACATTCTCCAACCATCTTAGGCTTCAACAATGTCTTCTCCTATGAATGATACCTCTTCATCAGGAAAATACGTTTTCAAGGGTTCGTATTATCTTCCTACAGGATTTTCAACAAGGTGGTATGCCTATGCTTGTACTTAGACTGATTTCTGAGTTACATAGATGATGTCGAATTCACTCAGTAAGATTTGCACTTGGCCAGCTTTCCAGTAGGCATGGGCTTCTGAAAGATGTACTTCAGGGGATCCATCCTTGATATGAGATATGTCGTATAAGCACAGAAGTAGTGCCTTAGCTTATGAGCTATCCAGGTTAGAGCGCAGCAAGTGCGTTCTAGCTGAGAGTACCGTGCTTCATAAGGAGTGAACTTGTTACTTAAGTAATAGATGACATGTTCCTTTCTCCCTGTCTGGTCATGCTGTCCTAGAACACAACCGCAAGCCCCATCTAACATGGCAAGGTAGAGTATTAGTGGTCTACCAGGCTCTGGCGGAACTAAGACGGGTGGTGTGGACAAGTATTCCTTGATATTTTCAAAAGCTTTTTGACAATCCTCGATCCAACTAGTTGCATCGTCCTTCTTCAACATTTTAAAAATTGGCTCGCATATTACTGTGGACTGTGCTATGAAACCACTGATGTAGTTGAGGCATCCCAAGAAACTAATCACATCCTTATTGCTTTTTGGTAGTGGTAATTCTTGGATGGCTTTGACCTTTGACGGGTCCAACTCTATTCCCCGATGACTGACGATGAATCCCAACAACTTTCCGGCAGGAACCCTGAATGCACACTTTGCAGGGTTTAGCTTCAGGTTGTACTTCCGTATCCGGTCAAAGAATTTCCTTAAATCTACCATGTGATATGCGGCCTTCTTGGATTTAATGATGACATCTTCAACATATACCTCTATCTTTTTATGTATCATGTCATGAAAAATGGTTGTCATGTCCCTCATATAGGTGGCCCCATCATTCTTTAGACTGAATGGCATCATTTTGTAATAGTACACTCCCCATGGTGTAATGAAGGTTGTTTTCTCGGCATCTTCTTCGTCCATCCAGATCTCATGATAACCTGCGAAGCAATCTACAAAGGATGTGAGTTCATGCTTGGCACAATTGTCAATCAGAATGTGTATATTCGGTAGCGGGAAATCATCCTTTGGGCTTGCTCTTTTAAGATCCCGATAATCAACACAGAACTGACCTTTCCATCCTTCTTCGAAATCGGTACAATGTTGGCTAACCACGTTGAGTATTTTACTACCATGAGGACCTTGGCTTTGATCTGCTTAGTAACTTCCTCCTTGATTTTCAAGCTCATGTCGGGTTTGAATTTCCTGAGTTTCTGCTTCACTGGCAGACACATTGGATTTGTGGGTGACTTGTGAGCTACTATGGATGTGCTCAACCCCGTCATATCGTCGTATGACCATGCAAATATATCCTCATATTTTTTCAAGAACCCAGTGTATTCTTCTTTCTCTAACGGTGACAAATGGATGCTTATGCGGGTTTCCTTGATGGCTCCGGACTCCCCCAAGTTGATTATCTCGGTCTCGTCCAGGTTGGACTTGGGCGTATTCTCAACATCCTCCACTTCTTTGACAATCTCCTCGGGTATTACATTCTCTTCTTATATTTCTTCTGAATCACTGTCTTTTTGTTGCGTTGTCTCATTACATGTCACAGTCGTTGGTTCATCAAGATAGGAAATAGTAATGTTGTAGGAATAAAGATATGAAAGAAAAATTATAATATAAAACATGAAGCCATTTAAAAGAGTTAAACAAAATGATTTCAATAACTCAAATAATGTTTTTCGAAATGGAGCACTGAAAATATTATTTAAAGCAAATGCAAAAGAGGAAATCATTTTCAAAAGTAAACAATGTTATCAGCCTTGCTACCCCGGGACTCGTCGGGCCCTTGATGGTTTAACAGTCTAGTTCTTGAGGAATGCTCCCATCTCCACTGTCTAGATAGTAGGACCTTCCTCCTCTTTTGCGTCTACTTTGCAGCAGTCCATATCATCATCTTCCAAGAACAAATTCCTTAACGTTTCCAATGCTTCTTCTTCCTCTGATCCCCATATGATATCGGATTTATGGAAGGTCTGATTCAAGTGCAGCACAGGTTGCTCAAGAGGATCGTGCAAACCATGCCATGGTGGCGACCAATTTCGATATTCCTACAGGTGTACTGATATCCTAGCCCGAAGGTTGTACCATGGCGCTTCAGTTGTACTGGTTTTGATATACCTTGAAGATTTTTACCCAGCTCCTTACCAGGTTCGTACCCTTTCCATGCTGGTATGCTTTCTATATTGCTACTCCACCACTTATCCTTTTCGATTGCATTAACACGCTCGATGCGGTGGTAGGTTTCTCCACCTAACTTCCGTCTGTTTCCTACAACCGGAATAGTCTGACTGGTGTAAATAGGGATGCTCCCATCTCCATGGATGATCACTTCTTGATGGTTCCATTCAAACTTTACAGCCTGGTGCAGAGTAGACTCGACGACCCCAACGGCATGTATCCAAGGTCGTCCTAGCAGCAGATTGTAGGAGGCAGATATGTCTAGCACATGAAATTTATCATCAAACCAAGTGAGACCCATCTGCATGCATATATTAGTTTCTCCAATGGTAGCCCTTTGAGACCCATCAAATGCTTACACATTCATAGTCCATGCTCGTATCTCATGTAGGCCCTTGCCCAACCTCTTCAGAGTCGTCAACGGGAAAATGTTGAGGCTAGACCCTCCATCTATCAGGACCCGGGCGATGAACTTATCTTCACTTTGCACGATGATGTGCAGTGCCCTATTGTGGTTTATCCCTTTAGGTGGTAGCTCGTTGTCACGCCCCAAAATCGAGGGGTGAGACCGGCGCTCAACCGAGTAAACCCGACTGAGCAAGCCTGTTAGGTTTCATTATACCCAAATAAATTTTTGAATATATATAGGAGATAAGTTCTACTAATCACACTTTATAAATATTTCATTAACTTCCATTTTAGTTTTCGTTAACGGTTTCAACCATAATATCCAAAATGTTACAATTACATAGATACGATGAAAAATATATTTTCCAAACACCAATATTTCTGATTTAATTCCCATACCGACACCACCCACAACCTGTCTACGGAGCCTCTAAATACAACTGGTGGAAAATATAGAAATGCCGGCAACAAGGCTCCGGCTAATACATCAAACTACAGTAATTAATACTAATACAAGAGTGGAACAACATGCATAATACTTGACCCCGGGAATAATGGGGCTCACCAATACTGTTGTGGAAAGAGAGAAGAAACGTCGCTAACTACAATCAACCTGTCTGCTAAGGAACCACCTACATCCATAAGAAGATGTAGTGCCCCCGACAAAAAGGGATGTTAGTACCATTGAATAGTACTAGTATGTATGAACAAACTCTACTCTAGATAAAATAAACAACAAACATGTAGTGATGCAATTAAAGACATCGAATAACAATTCACAAAAATAAGAGAAACACAACCAAGAGTCACCATGGTTTCTTATTCCGTTTTTTCATCTTTTGGATAGTTCTTTAAAGCCAAGTGCCAAGATTTTAATATACCACCGTGTCGTTTTCACAAGGAGTCTGGTCTCTGCCCGACCGGCTAAGCCATCCCAAGTGAGACATTACAACATCATAGTTTCATAATTACCATCGTGTCGTTATCACACGGGGTCCGGTCTCTGCCCGACCGGCTAAGCCATCCCAAGTGAGACATTACAACATCATAGTTTCATAATTACCATCGTGTCGTTATCACACGGGGTCCGGTCTCTGCCCGACCGGCTAATCCATCTCACTTGAAAGAGTGAGACATTACCAATATCATAGTTTCATAACTAACACGGTGTCGTTATCACACGGAGTTCGGTATCTGCCCGACTGACTAAGCCATCTCACTTGAAACAGTAAGTCATTACCAATATCATAGTTTCATCATTACCACCGTGTCGTTATCACACGGAGTCCGGTCTCTGCCCGACCGGCTAAGCCATCTCACATGAAATAGTGAGACATTACCAATACCATATTATCGATGCGATTACCACCATGTGTACAACATGGAGTCCGATCTCGGACCGATCGGCTAAGCCATATAACTCTAGGACATAACCATATCAATTAAATCCTTTAGTTCACATCTCTTCCCATCATTTATTATACCGTTCTTGGCACTTGGGAATATTTAACCATTTATGTAACATTCCTCTCTTTAACCGTTTCATACACTCATCTTCCATATTAACTATAACCAACACAGATATAAGTATTCGTACACATCATAAAGTAAAGAGCACGAAAATCACAATTCATACTTTCATATAGCATATTGACATGGTAGTGACTTAGAACAACATAGAAGCAAGAGTTTCCCGACTTAACACATAGAACCTCTCAATTCTTTTAGGGAATCAAACAAGGAAATCCATACCGTACATTTGAGCACCAACGAGTTCATTCTATGAAGATTAGAGTTAGCCATACATACCCCAAAGAGCTTTTCCTTAAGTTTCAACAATACACCAACACCTCTAGCAATAAAAATCTATAAGGAGATAGCGGAAATCGATTAATAATTAGGAAGGCTACCCATGGTGTAACTCTCTTAGGAATTTCATACATCACCTAACATGTGAAGTAGACTACAAGGTTTAAAAATGGCAATTCCTTCTTCCCTCAACCCATTTTAACATGAACTACCCAAATTTGTTCTTTCAATATCACATACTACAACTTAGTCCCACATGCATGGCCTATTTCTAACCCCCACAACATATTTGAACCCTTAACCTCTTGCATGGCTTATTTCTAACCCCCACAACATCTTCCTTGATTCTTGAAGACTTGAGCAAGACTTGGGTGATTATGAAGCTAGGATCCTTCTTTCTCTCTCTATATTGCTCTCAACTCTCTCTAAAATCAGTAGAAAATGACCCTAAATGAATCCCCTAAGCCTATTTATTAAAATGGGATCGAGTTATAAATATAAGAAAAATAAGCCTCCGAAATCGGGTCTGCGGTCGCATAATGGACCGCAAAATAAGAATGTGGGTCCCAAAATGCGTCGCAAAACAGGTGCCCAAAATTGGGCTACACTTGGCCACATTGCGACCAGATTTGCGATCGCAAATAAAAAATGCGGACTGCATAATGGTTCTGCGATCGCAGATATGCCACATGATTGCATTTTTCTAGCCTTTGGTATTTTGATCATAACTTTGTGTAGGAATTTCCAAATAACGAACGGTTTTAAGCGTTGGAAACTAGACTCGAAGATATTTTATTTGATCAGTTGTTCATCACATAAAACTTAATATATATTTATATATGTTCGTTCAAAGTGTGGACTTGTGCAAACACATTTGGAATTTTAGCCTATTATGAAATATTTTCATTTGCCTTAGACATAGGCCTCTCCTTGGACCCCACATTACTTATTATATGACTTATACACTTATTTACCACATCCAATTCATTTACATCACATTTATAGCACATAAAATATTATAATTAGCCTACTTGGCACCCCGAAATCCTAAATTGCATAGCAAAATTTTCCGCGGCCTTACATTCTCCCCCGCGTAGGATCATTCGTCCTCGAATGAGAGGTAGAGCCTGACCCAATCACCTAACATAACATATCTCTTTTCTAACCTACCTCAAGTTCCTAAATATTTGACCAACTCCCAAATTTTTCAGAAATTTCGGCAGCATCTCCTTTGTAGCTAGGCTTATCCACCTGCCAGAGAACCACAAAAACCATCCTAACAACTCATCCATAACTCGACAAAGCACCACAACGTATATTTCCATAACACTAATATCACCATTACAAGAACTACATTATCATAATGATATATGAACATGGATTACACACTTTTAAATCATAACACTTATAAGGTACCTTTCAAATCAAAACCAATTGTTATAAAATCAAGCGAATATATATTTCACGACACTTTCGGCCTTCAAGATGGCCTCCTCGACTCACAGGCTTTGCCATAACACCTTCATGGAAACAATCCCAACCCCCAAACTTATCTAACAAAGATGACAGCTAGATACCTCGCATGAGCAAACTATCCATTAACTTCACCTTCAACAATTTCCACCGAGATGATACACAAAGTATCTCCAACTACTTTCTTAGACATAGACATATGAGAACACAACACACATGAGGAACAACTATGGGGAGACGTCATACTCCTAGTGCAGCCTAATGGGAAATGTGCTTATGAACCCTCCATTGTCAATTCACATAACATCTTCAGGGGAAAATAATGAGAGTAACATGTTAATCCTCCTAAATTCTAAATATCTACGAGAACACCCAAACTAAACCTATGATGACCTTCAACGATTACTCTGATACGTGCTATCATAACTTAACCATAAAATTACCTATCGAATATACGTGATCACAGGTTGATGCTTCCTCTTTGATACATTCAAACCTTCAATACCAAATAAATCTAATACAATAAGAAACATCGGAGTTCAAGATTGGGCTGAAATTATTCAGGAATCCATTAATGTGGTGAGCAGAGTATTTCATGAGGTTATATTCTAAGAGACTCAAGGATTTATACTAACGATACTGACAAGGTTTAATCCTTGTGACGACATCAATTATTGGATAAATGAAGCATAGAGGTAACTATCATTCTTAGATGAGGTGGACACTATGTACGTGATCTTGAGATTTAAAGGAAGTGGTCAAGTATGATACACCAGTCGTGTCCCCGAGTGTAGGGAAATTAGTTGAGCTCAAGTGGTAAGACTCTTGCAACATGGGTGTGATAGAGGCCACGAATGAAACATATGGAATTGGATCTTACTCCTGACAATAAGCGACATAAAGACTCTATGCCACAAGCGCATGAGGATCGAAAAGAAGTCATCTACTTATGAGATTATCATAATTCAAACAATCTAACCCTTCCTAAGGCGGTGGAATGCCGGAGGTAGAAAAATTCCCCATACATGACAAGGACGTTGTCAATAATCCTAGGAGCCGAGTGAGTACAAGGCCACACAACCCATCCAATCTGACCCATTTAAGACTTGCAAAGGGGACACACTTGATCTCAAATTGAGTTCGAACCATGGAATTATCATCTTGAAGTATAGATAAATCATTACTTTAGGACCTACGAGACGAGTACATGCAGCTCTAGAAAATCTGTCAACAACAGTGAGAAAGTACTTAAAACCGTTATGAGTAGGTGTAGAATAAGGCCTCAAAGTGCCCATATGAATTAGTCCGAAAGGGTGAGAAGTCTTAATGTACTAATCAGAGAAAAGTAACCTGAGTTATCTAGTCACAGGGACAAGCAGAGCAGGTAGATGATTGTTTAGAAGAACATCTATATCTCGCAATGGGGGTTGTACCTGCACCACAATGGCATTCAGTGTGACTGCATGCTTCATAGAATCATCGCCTTCCCAAATAAGCCTGATTGATCCCTCGGGATCCCACTCTTCATCAGTTTCTATTACATTGACCCCTTTACCCCTATGATCTGGGAGGGGATTGTTGCGGACATTGGGTGTAGTTTCCTTAGCCTGTATGACCTTGGTATCAATCAGTGTTTGGATCTTGTCTTTCAAGGTACGACACTCATCAATAGTGAGTTCCTTCATACCAGAATGATACACATTGGTCTTGTTTGGATTGACCCATTGAGATGAATTTTCCATTGCTACAACGGGAATAGGGGTGACATATCCAGCAACTTTAAATCTCTCTTACAACTGATCGATGGGTTCAGCAATAGCGTTGTATTGTCTGGGTGGTTTGCGGTCAAAATTAGGCCTGGGTTTTTGATAGTTTGGACGAGCTTGAGGTGAATAATAATAGAATGGTTGGGTATTGCCGGTATGGTAGGCTGTAGCAGATTGAGGATATCTAAGGAGTGAAGGTTGGTATATGGGTGGAGGTGTTTGGTATACAAATGAAGTTTTCAGGCCTTGGGCAACCATTACTGTCCAAACTTCTTTCTTCTTTGATATGCCACCTGATTGTAGTGCTTTATTCGTGGCTTGCAGTGCCTCATAATTTGTCACCATTCCATTTTTGTTACCTTCCTTGATCCTTTCTCCGAGCTTGATGATATCGGAGAACTTATGATTGTGAATGACCATTAGCCTTTCGTAATATTGTGGATCCTGTGCCCTGACAAAGAACTTGTTCATCTGCTTCTCATCTAATGCCGGTCTGACCTTAGCTGCCTCTGACCTCCACCGAGTAGCATACTTGCGGAAAGTCTTCGTTGTCTTCTTATTGAGATTATGGACATAGAAAACATCCGGTGCATTTTCTGTGTTGAATCTAAACCTATCCAGGAAGTCTGACGCCATGCTCACCCAATAAGCCCATTTCTTGGGATTCTGGCTTATGTACCAAGATAGAGCATCTCCATTAAGGCTCCTCATGAACAACTTCATGCGAATCCTTTCGTCTTTTCCAACCCCCATGAGCTTGTCATAGTAAGTTCTCGGATGAACCTTGGGATCACCTGTTCCATCAAACATTTCAAATTTGGGAGGTTTGTTACCCTCTGACAGTTCCACATCTGGCTGTATGCACAAATCTTTGTAATTTAGACCTTCAATCCCTTTACCTCTTTCAACACCCCGAACTCAGTTTTTTAGTTTCTTGAGCTCTTCTGCCATGTTCTTGACGAGCAGGTCCTTATCAGCGGATTCTTGTGTATATGATATTGGTTGACTGGAGTGGGGTAAGGTTTCTACAAATATAGGGTTGTTTTGGTGAATTCCATGAGTTTTTGTGTAGTGGTGATCATTGGTTAAGTTTTGGGGATCGGGGATAGGTTGTGGGGTATTTTGAGGATTATGATAGGTGGTTTGCGGATATTGAGTAGGGAGATGCTAATTTTGAGGAGGGGTTGTATATTGGTGAGGTGTGGGAGGATTCTGCGGGCATTTGTTAGGTGTGTTTTGAGGTGGTATCGGGTTTTGGGTATTTGGATGGTTGATATCTGGGACATTCAGTGCGAGGGAAAGGTTTGCCATGTTACAGACCTACTCAAGCTAACACTATAGTTCAAGTATCTTTTGTTCAAGCCATAAAACAAAGTCATTTGGGGCCGGAGTACCCCGACTATCGTAAGTTTCCATATTCTCAAAATGTGTGGTGTTGTCTTTTTTTGACGCCGCTCATATCATCCATTTTAGCTTTCCCTTTGCCTATCGGTACACTTGGAGGAAGACGAGGTGGAGGGCCTCTTGATCTGGTATGGTAAGCTGATGATGCCAGATGCGTGAACCAACCTTGGGGAATGGGAATAATCAAAGGAAAGAAAAACAAAAGGTAACAAAGTCAGTAAGAATTCTGAAAAATGTTTGCAGTACTTAAACACATACTGTGGGAATGTAAATTCGCGTCCTGATTTGGGATCCTTGTTGTGTCCAAGGTAGGCCTAGCGACAAGTAGATTTGGAGAATTTCAATGCCAATAATCTCATTCCATCAATGTGAAAATAGATTAATCTAAAATGACAGTAAATAAGATAAGTCAGTTGTTTAACCAAAGAATTAGATTCTCTACCAAAGCTATTTTAAGAAGAACATGGGTTTCTGATAACTAGAGAATATGCCGACAATTATAAGTAAATTTTCAAATAGGAAGCAGTAAAATGCATAAAAAGTAAGTATACTGCAATAGTGGTTCGAACGTGTCCTTACAAGTTATATTTTACTCCCTTATATGGGGAATTTCATAATATAACGTCTACTCTTTTCAGTGATTGAGCATTAATGACTAATAATGACATTAATGTAACGTTACAATGATTAACTGTAACTGTCGTGTGAAGATTATGTAACCTTTGACTTATTAATTGAAGACCTCTGAATCTTCCCTTTATTCCGCCTTGATACATTCTGACCGTGCCTCTTCATCTTCTCGATTAGGTTGAGACTCCCGTATCTCATTACCCCGTGGGTATGCTATTTCATTCCTCTTTATCTCGTACATCTTCATATAGTCCCGTCCAGCTGTCATGAATTCATTGCTCCACATGGATTGCTGAGTAATCAGAATTATTACACGTGTGAAGCTCATTTTTACCAATACAGATAGTCCCCCCACTTACCATTTATTTATCGATTAATATTTGGTAAGTGGATACTCATTTATGGCGGGAATATTTTGCTGCCGCTTCACTTGTACCATTGCATCCGTCTCTGAATGTATGTGTCGTTTGTCACTTCCATTTAATGCCCATTCCATGTGGCATTCCCGGGTTGGTTCTGCAACTATTCAGCGCCTTTTAGGGCTATTTGCGATTGCATCAGTCACGAAGTGACATCTTCAATTATGACTTTCACATCACTGTTTTTTTCCATTTTTTGATGGTTGCCTTCGAGTATAAATACCCTCTTTTCCTTTATATACTTTCACGAAAAACATCTGATAATTCATTATTTGCATGTAAATTCTTCGCCTTCGTAAATATGTCTTCTTCTAACCAGCAATCTGAAAAGGGCATCGTTGTAGATGAACTGACTCATTTTTCTGCTCCTACACGGAGTAGGAGAGGCGGTAGGCTTAGGATCTTAGGTTCTACTCCTTCCAGGGGTTCTTCTTTCCCTCATGTTACTCCCCCATCTTCTTTTAGGTCTTCTGTTTCTTTATCTTCTTCAAGGTCTAGGGCTTCTAGATCTTCATCAAAGAGTAGAGAACACAATGAACCGTTGCGTGAGCCGAGGGTCGATGAGATAGTTCCTGCGGAGTTTTCTTTTGCCAAGGATAGTCAGTCCATGAGCGAACATCTTTCTTAAATGTCTTCGCATGACAATGCCGAACTTTATCCTACCCAGATAACAGAGGGCTTGGTGTCTCTTGTATGCAGGGATTGTTTTTGGAAGCCTGATGTTCCTGTAATTGTTCCTAACTATAATAAAAGAATTACCTCTTACAGGCCTGGGTAATCTTATGTTTATACTTATCCTTTCACATTAGGATTCAAGCCTCCCATCAACCCTGTTATCATCGAGTTTTGTCGATTCCTAAAAATTTGTCTGGGACAAGTTGGTCCTCTTGTTCAGCGAGTCGTCGCGTGCCTTAGGTATTTGGCCAATTTAGCTTCCGTACCCTTCACTTTTCATCATCTTATTCACCTATATTCTTGATGATGTTCCGCCAAGGAGTGTTTACTCTCGCGCCTAGGAGTAAAAGGGTGTTAGTTACTCCAGATGATGACAAATACTGAGGGTGGTATGTCCGGTAAGTTGTTGTCCCTACTACGGGTTTAGTAGGTGATGAAAATCTCCCTTTCCCTGATAAGTTGAATCTTGCACGTGAGTACAGTTTTGCTCACTTTCCTTTCTTTCTCTTTTGATACATTACCAGTTTCGTGGTTGTTTCTTTTTCCTTTGCAGCAACCATGGGAACCATTGAGAATGTCTCCGGTTTCCGTGATTGGGTGGAAAAACTCTTGTTGATTTCTCCTTTAGAAGAATGTTCGTGGAAATACCTCTCTGGAAGGTTTGGCTGGAAGGTTATGACCCACGATAAGAGACGTTTTTGTTTTTACTTCTTTCTGCTTTTAGGCTTTATCTGATCCCTTTCATTTTTTAGGGTTTCCTGCTCATGGTATTTCTGCTGCGGCTGTGTCCGCTTCAAGGTTGTCCCTGGCAAAGGCCCAGGAGATTATTGTTGGTTCCTCCTCGTCGAAGAGAAAAGCAAGTGGGTCCAAGACCTTAGAGGAGGAAGAGGAGGAGGAGGGTTCACTGTTCCACAGGTCACGTAGGAGGAGGGTGGTCTGTGACGACGAGTCTGCACCCGTTATTGATCCTCCCGTACCTGAATCCGAACTTTCTGCCCCCGAGGATGCTACTCCCTCTCCTGTTCGTGAATCCATTGATCTCCTATTCCGTGAAGGTTTTGGTACCATTTCTAATGAAGTCCCTCTTTCTGTTTTCTCTCCTCCTGCTCCCAAAGAGTTTCCTTCAGGTTTTCCCGTTGTTGATTCTGCTCCCATGGCTGTTCCTGCTCCCGTTGCTGTTTCTGCTCCTCAGCCTACTCTGCCCGTGGCTCTCTTATCCGCCCCCCCTTCCGTGCCTTCTGCTGTAGAAGTAGGGTCTTCCAGCAGGGGGGAGATGGATATGAAGCAAGTTATAATAGAAGTTCCAGTGACTGGTAGCCTCTTGAAAAAGTCGGGCCAGGCCGATGTATGGTTAAAGCCATTGATAGGCCCGACTGAAAAGTCTAAGCTTGAAAGCCACAGTTCTCTGACGTGGATGAACGAGACCGTGCACTCATCTTTAAAGGTAAAACTTGCTCTTCTTTTGTATGTACTTATATAATTACTGTATCTAATGTATCTTTTTTATGCAGATCAATCTTATGGGCACAGAGTTAATGAAGAGAGCCGTTTAGATGGAAAAGGCGGCAAAAGACTTCCAAATTGAGGCTGATAATTGGAAGGAGGAAAAGTGTATCTTAGAGCAGCAAGTTAGGGTTATGACACCAGAACTGGCCGTTGAGAAGGCGTCTTCGAACCAGGCAGGCAAAGACAAGAGTGTCTTAGAATCTTCATTTGAAGAGAAGTTGTCCCATGCCACAGAGGAGATTAGGAGCTTGAAGGCCTTGTTGAACCAGAATGAGGTGTATTCTGGTGAACTTGTTCAAATGCACACCCAGACCCAGGAAGGCCTCTGCAACTCCTCAGAGAAGGTCCGATTTCTGGAAAGATCTATCAATCCTTTGCAGGCCTCTCTCGATGCTGTCGTGGCTGAAAAAGATGAGTTAACAGTTAAAGCTAGGCTTTCTGGATCTTACTTTTCACATACGTTTTTCTCATAATTCATAACCAATCCTAAAAAAAACATGTCTTCTACTGCACAAAGGATAGTTAAGTTCAATCTTCTGCTAACAAAGGGAAAAGATTCTTATCACAAGGTTTTCACTTTTTATTATATAGAATTATAGATAGTAACTTGAACGTGACTTCTTCAGTTCCCGAGTAGAGTTTAAAGATCTTGATTAATAAAAATACTAACAGAACACTTCTTTCTTTTTAATAAAACTCTTAAAAGGTAGATGGTGCTTAGTTCTAAATATCCCAAAGATTGATTATCATATGAATACATGGTTCACAGAAAAACTATGCAGTCTAGATATGCTCAAATGTGCATTCTCTATTCTTACAAACACCTAATCAAGTTGTTAACACAGAAAACTAAAATGCCTTTTTTTAAATAAATAAATAAATAAAAAATCAGCATATGAATACTAAAAATCGTTAAACCAATGTAATAGTTTGTAGGGGTCCACCAAACAGTAGAGGTACCAGATCCTCTACCAGTTTCCACAGAGTTATGAGCTAGATGAAGTGCACAAGGAGACGGCGGATTTTTACGTGGAAAAATCCCACTCAAGGGGACAAAAAAAACAACGACCTACACTTGTAGGATTTCAACTTCACTAACTTGTAATCTATACTATTACAAGCCACTTTGAAAGGCAACCTTACAAAGACATTGACACACTAACTTGCAACCACTATTACAAGCCACTTTGAAACTCTCTAGTTACAAAGACTTTGACTGATGACTACCTTTAGTCACAGTGAGATCAAGAGAATAAAAAGAAAAACAAATCCCTACTTGGTTGCTTCTACAAAAGCTAGTAGGATACCATGAAAAACAAAGCACAAGATTACAACTCAACTAAGGACATTATCAATACTTGATGAGCACGTTTGTAAACCTTAGTGGAGTTGTCTTCTTGCTCTTGAAGCTCTTGAAGCTTTAATGCTTGAGAGCACTTAATGCTTGAATATTCTTTTTTGTCAAAAGCTCAAGTATGAAGATTGTTGCTCTTGCTTCAAGATATCATCCTTCATCACATGTTTCAAGAAGGATGCTTAAAACCTTAAGGATATAAGGTTCAATCCATAAGGAAGTGACTCCTGCACTGCTGCTGCCCTGAGGCGTGAGCAGTGACAGGCAGTCACTTGACTGGCACAGTTTTCCAAGGCTGTCAAGTCGATGTGCTCCGGTGCCTGTATGTCAGATGAGGGAGCAGGTCCCTCATCTGATCTGTCCTCAGTAGAACGTGATCCAGAATTCCTGAAGATGTGAATTGCTTTGATGATGTATGTGCAGTAGGTCCCCTACCTGATTCTTTGCATAAAAGTTTGTTAAGTCATCAAAACAAAATGCAACTCATCAATTTCCCCCTTTTTGATGATGACAAACTTTTATCATTGATGGGGGAATGTTAAGAGAGATAGTGAATGACCAGGTTGCCAGTGTGTTCCCCCTACCAGTATGCATACACTGAGTTACTAGGTCCCTAGGTCGTTTCCCCTACCAATGTACCAAGTTTTACGCAAGTTCCCCCTATCATCATATTCTTCCCCCTTTTGGCATCATAAAAAGAAACACATAGTAAGTAAGATGAAGGAAGTCCAGAAAAGTTAACTCATGCCCCTTATGTGCACACAGCATGGTAGAAAACAGAACATAGATCAAGAAGCATTAAAGAGAACACACAAAGACTGATTTTATAAATAGCAAAAGGAGCTAATTACATAGGTGAAGTCGTGGCCAAAAAGGCTTAGACGTTCTTTGGATTTTCCAAGAAGGAGCAAACACATGAGATCCAAATTCATACCAACAAAAAAGAACAATTAGAACTACTTTGCCATACACAACATGAGAGGAATAGAGCAGGTTCCTAAGAGGTATTAGAGGAGGGAGGCGGAAGAGTGGAGGCAGCAAGAGTTCGAAGGACGAGGTCCATTCGAGCATTAGCAGAGTATTGCTCCTGAAGGAGCCTATCTTTCAGATCGGTATCTTGAGTAAGACGAGCCACCTCAGTAGCAGTTGTAGTGTCAGAACCAGGTCGCCCAGCAGACTGGCCTGCGGCCTCTAGAATGGCAATTTTCCCTTTCAGCCTTTGAATGGTGTCTTGGGCAGCATTGAGCGCATTAATCATTTGGGAGATGGTTGAGTTTCTACCCACAACTCTTTCTATACACTCACACTCCTCAAGAGTGAGCTTGGTGAAACTTTGCTTACGCGTCCCAATGCGAGGAGTTGTGAGAGTAACCTTGAAGTACTTGAATATTCTTGTAAGGAGGAACCCGTAGGGAAGACCATGATTATTATCTTGGAGAGTGAACACTTTATGCATGTGACGGATCATAAGAGCAGGTAGATTCACCGGGGTGAAATTGTCCAGCGCTTCCATCAAAATAAGGTCAGCCCGGGATTCCACAGAACGTCTCTCTGCGCGTGGGAGAAGAACCTTGTTTACCAACTCAAAGAGGAGTTGATAGACAGGTACCATGGCCTTCTAATGAACCCGGTCCCCATGGTGGACTCCCCCAGTTTTTACGATGGCCTTCCGGAAAGAGTTGCTGCATGAATCCTGGGTTGGATCAACAGAGGACAGACCCTCGGACGGATCCCCAAAATATCACCCAACCGGACATCATCGAATACGATATCCACACCCCTACCAACACACAGGCGTGACCATATACATGCAAGAAGAAAGAATCATAAAACTCTCTAACTGCATCCTCATACACTTTAGCACTGCTAACATTCAAAAGACGGTCCCACTTTTGGAACTCAATCATAGCCATAAGCTGAGTCATACCTGGCATGTCAAGAGTTTCAGGGTTGATGGTACGACCAAATAGCACTACAGGTAAGTGACTCTGCTCCTTCCTGATGGGGACTTGCACATAACCAGATTCTTCAGTAGGTACTGTATCCTCACCATGCTTTCTTTTACCCAAAGCTTGCACAGATTTCCCTTTTGCTTTTGGAGAGGTAGGAGTTGATTTGCTGACTTCTGAGATAGATTTTTCTTTACCCTTTGTTGTAGTATGAACAGGTGGAGGCTTCACAGTCCTTTTAGATGCACTAGAGGGGCGACCTACAAGGGAACTAGGTTCCTCTGTAGTGTCCTCATCAACCTCTACAACGGGAATGTTTTTGTTCTCAATAGGGCGACCACCTTTCACAAGTCGCCTCTTTTTGGTTTTGTTGACCTTTTTGCTTTTCTCAAAAGCTTGAGCCACAACTTCCTTTTGCTGTAACCTGGTTGCAGGCCACTTTGCCGATGGGATTGAGACAGGAGTACGATGACGGAGCTTAAAGCGGGCACTGAGGACCATTTTGTCCTCATCATCGTCTTGTGGAGGAGGAATGGATTTGAGAGGAGAAGGATAGATGAGTTTTTCAGTTGGTGAGAGAGTGGAAGCGGAACCAGGTTCCTTACCAGGATTTGAAGACGAGGGCTCGTGTCGAGGAGATTCAAAGGGAACCAGAGTACTTTCATCCTCAAGAATAGAGGGTGACGGTCCTTGAGGCTTGGGAGGAGAAAGGGTACCTTCAGAGGGTTTTTCAGAAGAAAAAGCCATAATGTTTTCGGCTGCTTCCTTTTCAGGGGACTGTAAAGAGGGTTGAGCGGTGAGGAAGGCTGAGTTGATGTATTGATTAGGATCATCCTCAGAATCGTCAAAGACTGTAGAGGTTTCTGATGCTGGAGTCCAAGATGATGGTAAGGAAGAGGATGGTGGTAAAGGGGGTTTGTGAGAGGTTATGATGGTTGGTGACTGTGGAGATGTAAGAGACGCGGAAGGGGAAGCTGCAGGAGAAGAGGACTATATGGATGGAGGTTGAACAATAGGAGCAGAGGGTGCTTCAGAAACAAGGAGCGTCTCCTTCGAGGGCGAGAGCCACATAGCCTCGACAGGGTTAAGGTTAAGGTCAGCAGTAATGGAGGGAGGAGAAGTGGTGTCTTGGGATGCCATTTACACAATTTGGACAGGAGTGAGAGAGAAGGATAGAGATTGATAGGATTGGTAAAGTTGTGTGTGATGTGATGAAGAAGAACAAGATGGAAGAAGATGAAAGGGAAGCAGGTTCAAGTGGCGGTTTGAGAAGTTGAAAAACGTGTAGAGAAGTTAAAGAGACAGATGTGACTGAGGTGTCTAAAAAGATGAAGAGAGAGAGAAGGAGTGATAGCAGTAGTAATAAATGCAGTTACTTTTTGATGGAGAGAGAAGGAGCACATATATTTACTGACCTGATAGAAGGGGACCGGGTCCCGTGCTCGTTTAAATTTTGAAAAGAAGTGCTTCAGTCTTTGTGTAGTCTTCAATGCTGCTTCACTAAGTTCTGTAATCACCATGCGTGTCTACCTGCAACTGTATTTGAGTGAGTTAGACTTTGCTAGGAAAACACCTTATTACTTACACTGAGTACAGCAGTATGCTAATAGGAGAACCAGGTTCTTAATCAGATCTCAACAGTCCCAATGCAAGCCTGTTTTTCTCGAAATGCTCTCTCCCAAGAGCTTTCGTGAAGATATCTGCAATTTGATCTTCAGTACAGCAAAATCTCATGCATATGAATCCCTTTTCAACGTTGTCTCTGAGGAAGTGATGTCTCACATCAATGTGTTTAGTTCGTTTGTGTTGAACTGGGTTTTTTGCCATGTTGAGTGCACTTGTGTTGTCACATAAGAGAGGAATGCTGTCAATGTAGACTCCAAAGTCCTCCAATTGCTGTTTGATCCACAGTAGCTGAGCACAGCAAGAGGCGGCAGCTACATATTCTGCTTCGGCTGTGGATAGTGCTACTGAGTTTTGCTTTCTTGTTCCCCATGAAATCAGGCAGGATCCAAGGAAATGAGCCATCCCTGAAGTGCTTTTCCTGTNACAGTAGCTGAGCACAGCAAGAGGCAGCAACTACATATTCTGCTTCGGCTGTGGATAATGCTACTGAGTTTTGCTTTCTTGTTCCCCATGAAATCAGGCAGGATCCAAGGAAGTGAGCCATCCCTGAAGTGCCTTTCATGTCTACAAGATAACCTGCATAATCAGCGTCAGCATAACAAACAAGATTAAAGTTGTCACCTGAGGGATAGTAAAGAACCAGGTCCTGTGTGCCTTTAAGGTAACGTAGGATCCTCTTAGCTTCCTTTAGATGCGATTCCTTGGGATTTGATTGAAATCATGCACATAACCCTACACTGAAAACTATGTTTGGTCTGCTGGCTGTAAGATAAAGAAGTGATCCAATGATCCCTCTATACATGGTCTGATTTACGGGAGTGCCAGCATCATCCATATCTAGTTTGGTCGCCACTGCAATGGGTGTGTCAATCACCTTGGATTCCTCCATATCAAACCTTTTTAGTAGTTCCCTGATGTATTTTTGCTGACTTATGCATGTGCCTTTGATGGACTGCTTCACTTGAAGACCCAGAAAGAAGTTCAGGTCCCCCATCATACTCATCTCGAACTCACTTCCCATGAGTCTTGCAAATTCTTTACACAAGGAATCTGTTGTTGGCCCAAAGATGATGTCATCCACATAGACCTGGACAATAAGTAGATTCCTTCCTCATTTCTTCAAGATCAGAGTGTTATCTATCTTCCCCCTGATAAAGCCATTATCAAGTAGAAACTTAGATAGCCTCTCGTACCACGCTCTAGGGGCCTGCTTTAACCCATATAGTGCTTTATCCAATTTGAACACATGTTCAGGATGATCGTGGCTTTCAAACCCAGGGGGTTGCTTGACGTACACTTCTTCCTTAAGATAGCCATTCAGGAAGGCGCTCTTCACATCCATTTGGAACAGAGTAAATTCCATATGAGACGCGAAGGCAATAAGAATTCGAATGGCTTCCATCCGTGCAACTGGAGCAAATGTTTCATCATAATCTATCCCCTCTTCTTGATTATACCCTTGTACTAATAGCCTTGCCTTGTTTCTTGTGGTCCTCCCATGCTCATCTAGTTTGTTCCGGAACACCCACCTGGTTCCTATAATGGTCCTTCCTGAGGGTCGAGGAACCAGGTGCCACACCTGATTTCTTTCAAACTGATGAAGTTTTTCTTGCATGGCCACAATCCAATCAGTATCCTTTAGATCCTCCTTAATATATTTGGGCTCAATTTGGGATAGAAAAGCTGAGAAGGCTAAGGAACCTTTGGTTTTTGATCTGGTTTGAACTCCGGAATCAAGAGGAGTGATTATGTTGTCAAGGGGGTG
>ML281002.1:0-82129 GCA_005239495.1 Nicotiana undulata
CATTTAAGAAGGCCGTCTTAACATCCATTTGATGAATTTCAAGACCATAAACTGCAGCTAACAAATAAATTTGGTCCAAAAAATAATCTCTCGATCGATTGACCAAATCCGAGGCCGAGCCCGAGCCCGAGCCGAGCGAGCGACGACGACGACGGCGCGAGGCTTGCTTTCTTCTCAACTCTTTATTAGCTAGAAGAAGAGCAATTTCTTATATACCCATCAAAAGTCTTTTCCTCTTCCTATGTGGGTCAATTAAGGAGGGAAACTCAAATATTACTCAAATATTTTATTTTCCCCTCCATTTCCCATTCACCCATTTTAAGCATTAATATATCATTAAATACTTAAAATCCCAACATATCCACTTTTCCCTTTTACATCAATGACCCAATTTGCTGTGTAGAAATGCACACAAGGCGCAGTTGCTTGTATATCCATCACTCTTCCTGATTTCTTATCATAAACTATTGCCACTGGTTTCATTTTTTCATTGCTGTCAAGTACATAGTTTCTGTCATATCCTCTATCGATTTTGTCGATCCTGCTCCCCACCTTACGGGGTTTTAGAAAGTCATAGGGTGTGTTCTTGACAGGGGCGTTCTCGCCTGTGGGAATGAGCTGTTCGTCAACTGGGGTGATGTTTGATGCAAATATTTGAACAACCTGAGACAAGACGTCGCCATTGTTGTGACCACCAATGTTCCAGTAAGGGTGGTGAGACAGGTTAATTGGAGTGGCCTTGTTCAGTGCTTTTGCCTTAAATACCACGCTAAGTTTGTAAGGATCTTTTAATGCATAGGTAACAGAGGCAAGAACATCACCAGGAAATCCTACATAAGATATCAATAATGTTTATTCAATTCATAGTGTCCTTCACAAAGAAATTAATTGTCTTGTATGGAATACCATGATTTTACCTTCTTCACCATCAGCACTGTGATATGTTAGAGTAATGCAAGGACACGGACCATCTTGCACGTATTTGCTCACCTTCCAGACAACATAGCTAAATCCTTTAGGACCACCTTTTATTTGAGTTTTAATTATGTCAGTGACGGAGAAAGCCTAGTGAAATCTCACAAGTGGGGTCTGGGGAGTGCGAGGTGTATGCAGCCCTTAACCTTACCTAACGAAGGTAGAGAGGTTATTTCCGAAAGACCCTCGGCTCAAAAGAAGTGAAAATGAAGCAATAAACAGACAGTAGCAAATAGAAAAAGGAAATTTGGGTAAATGAAGGTGAAAGTGGAAGAGGAAAAGGGTAAAAGGAAATGTAATGAGAGTATACCATGAATGGTGTTATTGCCTTCATTTGGGATAAGCTTATAAAGGGTTCCATTCAAAGTAAATTGAGCACCACCAATCCGGTTAACAACCCTTCCAAGTAGGGCTCCAAAATAACGTGTATCATTCTGCACAAAATCACAAAGAATCTCGAAACTTGACATATTATTCTAACGAATTGAAATTGTGGGAAAATCTTGAGTATCTAACGCAGAAACTCTAAAAGGATAGTTTGGAGTAGCATAAGACCTTTATAAACCATTTTTAATGCCCTTATAAACATACTAAGTTCAAAACTTTAATCAATAGACCTGAAAGCGTGAGAACTTGTTAAGGTGAGTTGTCAAAAGCTGGTTTTCGTATCATCTGAAATACTTGAACTAACATCTTTTTCTTAATGAGAAAATGAACTAAAAGCTATTACTAACAAACTCGATAGATGCATCTAAGCACAATAAAGAAAGTAAACTAACCTTGTATTCGTCGATGGTGTCATATCCACTAACAACATCACCTATTTTTCCTGGAAAGGAGCAAAGACAAAATAAGACTGATTGATGTCTTCGAGGAGTAGCAGAAAACAGTACACTTTATACACATACCATGCTTATCAGGAAGAAGAACAGAGATTATTCTGGCACCATAATTAGTGATCTTAACAGAGAAATTTCCTTTCTTAATCTCATAGATTCCTATCTTTCGACCTGTAATACTGGTGGCAGCCCGCAGATGAAGAATGAACAAACAGATTAACACACTAACCTTGAAAGACATAGTCAACTCCTTTGTTTTTGAGCCTTCAGAGAGTGTTTCTTAATGAAAGATTCCTCAGCTTTGAATTTATGTACTCTTCCAACTCATCTGACACTATTGTGGGATTAGATTATTATCTGCATGTGAACAGAAGAGGACTTGTCTCCCAAATAATCTGCTTGGGGTAGAAATGGGATAACCTCATTAAAAAAATCGACAATGGTGAGTGTGTAGTATTGAAATTGAAATTGTCAGGTTACCCCTTCCAATTATTTTATGTATTGTTCCATGAAACAGTAGCCGTTTGTGTTGAACTCTAATTAGAAAACTGGAACCCACATTTACATGATTCATATTCTGGAAATAATAACAACTTGAGATTTTCTTTGGCTTAAAAGATATACTATTATTAAACTGGTCGATCACATGATTAGCCATTTCCTGAATTCAACTATTTTTAAATGCCCCAAAATTTAGCTTCCAGTTTTGACCCTTCAATCATCTTTTTTCTTGTTTCTAATTATGCTACTATCCTTCTTCTTTGATATGTTTTGGATTTATTTTGGTGACTACATTTATCAATTGTTTAAAGGTGAGCCTTGGCGTAATTGGTAAAGTTGCTGGCCATATGACCAGGAGGACACGGGTTTAAGCCGTGGAAACAGCCTCATGCAGAAATGCAGGGTAAGGCTGCGTACAATAAACCCTTGTGGTCTGGCCCTTACCCGGACCCCGCGCATAGCAAGAGCTTAGTGCACCGGGCTTCCCTTTATTCATCAATTGTTCTTGCGCAATGTTTAATGTTTAGAAGGGTTGAGCAAAATTAATGCCAACATAATATCTTTTGTAAAACATTTCTACCTATGAAACTGCAAACCATTTTTATGGAGCAATGTGATCAGAACAGTAAATGGAGACTATTAAATAAAAACAAGTTCTGATTTGTTCAAGAAAGGGTAAAAAGCAACAGCAAAACTATACCCAAAAACAGTGAATCCACGTCTAAACACTCACTAAACATGTCTAAAAACTGTTCTTTGAAAACTCCAACAAAACATATCTGTATTAAGTCTAAATATCAGGTGTTTTATTCGTCAGCAAGAACGTATAACCTTGACAGAAATATCAATTTATGCAAAAGATACAAAAGACACAAGCGATGGTGAAAAAAAATTAATAAGAATTCCAGTATTTCATGATTGAGAAAGTATACAGCATTTTGTGAATGTAGGCCTTTCCTGGAGTCACAATTGTTGAAGGGAAATTTGGGTGATTCACCGCATCAGGGAATCCTTGAGTCTCGAAGCACAATGCTGCATGAGGCTGATACACATATCCACCTTTCCCCTTCTGAATAAGGGAGTTTGCAGTGTAGAATTGCACACCAGGTGCAGACGCTTGTAAATCCATCACTCTTCCTGACTTCTTATCATAAACTATTGCTACGGGTTTCATTTCTACAGTGCTGTCGAGTGCATAGTTGATGTCATATCCACTTGGGAGCTTACTGATCTGGCTCCCCACTTCACGGGGTTTAAGGAAATCATAGGGCGTGTTCTTGACAGGAGAAATTTCACCTGTAGGAATAAGATGTTCGTCTACTGGAGTGATGTGTGACGCAAAGATTTGAACAACGTTGGACAAGATATCTCCACTGTTGTGTCCACCAATGTTCCAATAAGTGTGTTGAGCCAAGTTAACTGGAGTGGCCTTGTTTAGTGCCTTTGCCTTCATTACCACACTAAGCTTGTAAGGATCGTCCAATGCATAGGTAACAGAGGCAAGAACATCACCAGGAAATCCTACAAAAGGAAACAACGGATTTTTATTCAATTCATAATGTATCTTCAAAAGGAAATTAATAACTGTAATTGTCTTGTGGAATAAAAAAGCAGATTCACCTTCTTCCCCATCAGCACTGTGGTAGGTTAAAGTAATGTGAGGATAGGGACCATCTTGCTCATATTTGCTAACATTCCAAACAACACGGCTAAATCCGTTTGGGCCACCTATATTTACGAAGTTCTAACATAAGAGGAAGGAAATTTGGGTATATGGAGCTAAGATTTGAAGAAAAAGCAAAGTTAAAAGAAAATGTAACGAGGATACCGTGCAGCGTGTTTGCGCCATCATTGGCAATAAGCTTATAAAGGGTTCCATTCAAAGTAAATTGAGCTCCACCAATCCGGTTAGCAACCCTTCCAAGTAAGGCTCCAAAAGAAGTTGTATCATTCTGCAAAAGTTACTAGTGAATATTTCACTGTACAAATAACTCATTCCATAGAAAGCTTGAAGCTAAAATGGGACATACTACGTTCAAAACTCTTACTCACATGGACTTTAATAAACTTAAAAGCACAAAAACGTATTAATACAACTTGTCAAAAGTTGATTTGATACAAAGTGAAATAATCTAACTATCCAATCTAGTTCAATTCGTTAATGCATTATAGGGGCGCGCTAGATACATAAACAGACTGTTAATCCGCAATTGATTTGATTCATAATTGGCTATGAATTCTGACATGGCACAATTTCCATTGACTAACAGAGAACCACAGTGACGCGCAACTATAATAGAAGGCAAATCAAAAGAGTTATATCACTCTCTTTCTCTGATTGTCTTTTCCTTAATGAGAAAATGAACAACAAAAAGTTTTTAGCAAAGAGCAGAATCCAAATAGATACATTAAAATAAAACAAAGTGAACTAACCTCGTATTCTTTGACAGTGTCATATCCCAGAGCAACATCACCTATATTTCCTGGAACGGAGCAAGAGACCGTAAGGCTGATTTCTTTAAGGAACAGCAGAAAACAGTTACTCCCTCCGTTTCGATTTAGATGAGCTAGTTTGACTCGGTACGGAGTTTAAGTAAAAAAAAAAATGACTTTTGATTGTGGTCTTTAAAGTTAAGGGCTAAAAGCTTTGTAGGACCATGTTATTTGTATGGTTATTGTAAAAATAGTACGGGCTAGCCAGTTTCGGACTGGTCATTCAAAAATAGCCAGCATTTGCAAAGTTATTAAAGAATAGCCACGATTTTGCTGCAACACGGATAATTCCACCATAATATACTGGAGATTGGTGCATCTGTAGATGAATTTCCAGCATAATATGATGGAACTCTAACTCGCGGAAAATCCCAGCATAATATACTGGAGAGTGGAGCACCTGTGTATGAACTTCCAGCATATTACGCTGGACCAGTATATTATACTGGAATTCCAGTATATTATTCTGGAGTATTTTCCGAATTTATAATAATATTTTCTTTCAGATTTATCTTTATATGAGAAATGGTTAAATTTTGATTACTTTTGAAACTGTGGCTATTTTTTAGTGACCACTTGTAAATCTGGTTATTTTTTAAAGCTTCTCATTAAGAGTAAAATGAGTAAAATAAAAATTTTAAGTTGGATTATTTCCAAAATTAGAAATATGTCATTTGTTTTGGAACGGACTAAAGAGGAAAGTACATTGTCTAATTTGAAATGGAGGGAGAACATATAAACATCAAGAAGGTTGAAACAAGATCACACTATCAAATAGGAACATGTTTTCCGAAAGGTAAGATTAATTCAGCCAGCAGATGCGGTCTATTAGCGCTAACTCATAATCTCAAATACAATAAGTTCAGTGCTAACAACCTTAAAAACTATACCATCAAAATTTAACATTTGGATCCACCTCTAAATTGATAATGTAGAAGACAGACATACCGTGCTTATCAGGAAGAAGGACAGAGATGATTCTGGCACCATAATTAGTGATTCTAACAGAGAAATCTCCTTTCTTGATCTCATATATCCCTATCTTGCGCCCACTAACATTGGTAGCAGCCAACAGATGAAGAATGAAAAAACAGATCAACAGATTAATCTTTGAAGACATAGTCAACTCCTGTGGTTTTCAGACAAATCTTGAAAATATGAACTCCTCCAATTTTTGAATGAGTTTTACTAACTATCTGCATGTGTTCAAGACAGAAGTTGTCTGCAAAATAGTGCTTGGAAATGGGATAGCTCCAGTGAAAATCCACAATGACGAGTGGACAGACAGAGCCAAGGTTGCTGTCCGGTGGTCCCCACTCCTTTATAGGTAGCACCCACGTTTCTGTTGGCATGTAATTACAAAAAATTAGCGCCCACGTTGCCGTCATTCTCATTCTTTATTTTTTTTTCTCTCTTGAACGTTAGTCAGCTGTACCTTTACTTAAACTTGTATCAATTTGTAATGCAGATATATGAATTTTTGGATTATTTATTTAAATATTTTTACTTAAATAAATGACTACTAATAAATACTTGCGATGGTGCGTGTTGTTTAATTGCTACGGACATGAATTTAATTTAATATTTTGTATAGTCACGTCATCCATTCATCACATTTTGTTGACACCGGTATGTTCAAGGTCCCAATTTGTGGGTCCTGTCTTTTTCCAAAATTAATTTATTAAATTTCTATTTTTTCTTCTCTTTCCCTTCTTTTATTCTTCAACTCCTAGGCACGAACGGTAAACATAAGCTCCGATAATGGAGACTGAAGTTCAATCGAATATCACCTATTTGGGAAGAACCTTCACCGATCTTAGTATTAATGCAAGTTCCTCAACTTTTAGTGATTGCAAAGGGGAAAAGGAAATATCTCTTTTTTTCTTTTTCTTTTCGGTCTCATTTATATTTTATTTTGATTCTCATTTTTTTAAAATAAAATTATTACTATCCACGCGCCTTTGCAGCGTGATTTGCACACAATTTAGCCATGTCAGTTGAACCGCTTCCACATAGACATAGTCAGAGGCGGACCCATGATTTGAGGCTTATGAGTTCCTGCCGTAATTTCAAATTAATATGCAATAATATCTAGGTTCACAGTTATATATTTACAAATATTTAGTGAATTGTTTAATATAAATACAGAGTCTACGGAAAAGTTACTGGGTTCCCAGAAACCCCTAGTCAATGCTCTAGGTCCATCCCTGGACATAGTCAACGGTCAAATGTGTTTATTAGTATTCATTACATCAAGTTAGAGTGTTCAAATGAAAAAAGTGTAAGTTCATGTATCGAATTTTAAAAGCCTTATAAGTTTAAGTGGCCAGAAAGTCATCACGTCGATTATATTTGGATATAGTAAAAGCTTTTTGTATCTAGTTGTGATAGTATTTCACTTGATTAACTAATTATTATTGTGCACTAGAAAATGTTTACAAAAGATGGACAAGATCAGCGCCAAAAGTATATCATTGTTGCTGACTATTTTTATGGTGTAATGTGATTAGAATAATCGACAAAAATATTAATTAACTTGAAACAATACAGATTTGTGACTCCAAAAACAGTGATTCCAAATGCAAACACATGTTTGAAAACAGTTCTTTGAAAACTCCATCCCAGCACAACTGTATTGAATCTAAATGTCAGGTGTTTTATTCTGCACAAAGCACATATAACCTTGAGAGAAATATAAATTTATGCAAAAAATACAAAAGACACAAAATTAATATAAGCATTCTAGTACTATTTCGTGATTGAGAAGGTATACAGCATCTTGTGAACGTAGCTCTTTCCTGGAGTCACAATAGTTGAAGGGAATTTTGGGTGATTTACAGCATCCGGGAATCCTTGAGTCTCCAAACACAAAGCTGCATGGGGCTGATACATATATCCACCTTTCCCCTTCTTAATAAGGGAGTTCGCAGTGTAGAGTTGTACACCAGGTTCAGACGCTTGTACATCCATCACTCTTCCTGATTTCTTATCATAAACTATAGCCACAGGTTTCATATTCTCACTACTGCTGTCAAGTGCATAGTTGATGTCATATCCATTTTGGAGTTTGTTGATCTGGCTCCCAACTTTACGGGGCGTCAGAAAATCATAGGGCGTGTTTTTGACAGGGGCGAATTCGCCAGTTGGAATGAGATGTTGATCTACTGGAGTGATGTGTGATGCAAAAATTTGAATAACATTGGACAAGATATCACCACTGGTGTGTCCGCCAATATTCCAATAAGTGTGTTGAGCCAAGTTAACTGGTGTGGCCTTGTTTAGTGCTTTTGCCTTCATTACCACACTAAGCTTGTACGCATCGTTCAATGCATAGGTAACAGAAACAAGAAGATCACCAGGAAAACCTACAAAAGAAAACTATGAGATTTTTGTTCAATTTATAATGAAATTAATTGCTGTAATTGTCTTGCATGTGGAATATATATAACCGATCGAGGAGATAAATTCACCTTGTTCACCATCAGCACTGTGGTAAGTTAAAGTAATATGAGGATGGGAACCATCTTTCTCGTACTTGCTCACTTTCCAAACAACATGGCTAAATCCGTTAGGGCCACCTATATATTTATTTTTGAAGTTTTTACATAATAATTAGAGGAAGGAAACTTGGGTATATGGAGGTGAAATTGGAAGAGAAAGTGAATGTAGGGAAGATACCATGCAGTGTGTTATTGCCATCATTGGCAATAAGCTTATAAAGGGTTCCATTCAAAGTAAATTGAGCTCCACCAATCCGATTTGCAACTCTTCCAACTATTGCTCCAAAAGAACTTGTATCATTCTGCACAAAACTACTTTTGTTTACGCATATAAAATGCCTTATTCCATAGGAAACTTGAAATATTATTCAATCTTCACACCAAGTGAAATCACAAATTGAGCACTAACACTTTTTCCTTTAAATCAGAATATTCATGCTTATAATTAATAAATACTTGCAACAGTGAGAAGGTTCAAGATCTGCGAGACCAATTGATCAATTTAAGGAGGATTCAAAAAAGGGAAAGTGAGTGTTCCAAGCTTGCACGGTCTACCATGCGCTTGGATAGTTCATCCGGACAAGGAGAAATTAAAGAAATTAGCAAAACGAGAAGGCCAGTAGAATATGTGGATACCAGTGAGTTGGAAGATCTTTTTTTTCTGGCTTTAAATAAATTCAAGAAGATTAATTTTTTAGATATCTATGAGATACATTATTGATGCAGTTTGATAGCGCTGCACGAACAAGAAAACTGATATTTGGCCGCAGAATAAGCGACGCTCTAGTCGGAAAAAAATTTGATCACTTATTAGGTGTTGGTCTTTCGAATCTTGTGTATGGATATCTTCGTAAAATTATGAGTTAATGTATTATTTTATGACCCAATTAAAAAACCTTGGGTCAAATTAAGTGGGTTGAAATAAGACCCATTTTTTGTTTTAGCCGAGATTGTCGTGTAGACCAGTAAGAAACTGCCATGTCACTAAATTGAACGCTCCCAAATTCTGTCGTTAGACGCGGGAGCAATTTTGTTAATATAATTAACGTCGTGTATTTTTTGGACGGATAAGTGGACGAGGGTATCGTTAAACCATTTAACAAACGAGGGGTAGTTTAGGTACTTTTCCCAGTTAAAAACTCTTCTTCACATGGACTTCAATACTATAGAATTAAATGCACAAAAACATGTTAAAACGAGCTTGTCAAAAGTTGATTTGATACCAATTAATGTGAAATTATCTATCAAAATCTAATTAATACATTAATGCAATATGGTTCGTAGTCGAAAACATTCATAAATCTTTTTCATTTATGCATCCAAAATGTGACATTATTTAGTTGTTACACACAAAATGGAACTAATAAGGCAATATGGTTGATTTTTAGGTGAGGAGAATCCTAAAAGGCTCAAATGATGAAAGAGGCATAAAGAATGCACGCGACATAAGAGCATTGATATCCCTACCACTTTTATTCACGATGGTCCAACCCCATTATTAGCCTTTCGGTGCCGGTTCATAACCAGTATTTTTGACTTGGTTCATAAATTTATGTGTAAATATTTAGTAAAATTGTAATATATATAGTAAATACGCCATAATTTTAAAAATATAATGATTTAATGCTAAGAATCTTGAATTTTGTACTTAAATCCTGGATCCCCTTTGCTGTTAGATGCTTCAAAAACGTGAATTTTCATAGTGGCAAACAGCTTGGATAAGCATAAGTTGTTAATCTCATTTGCTTCATGAGTGGTTACGAATTTTTACATGGCACAATTGCTATTGACTCATGAGACGCAGAAGGCAGAATCAGAGGAAAATTTACGTGTAAAAATTAATTAAAATTGCAAAAATAATAGATTTGAATCCATACTTTAAAAATATAATGGGTTCAATATTTAAAATCTTAAAACTTTAACCCATGCAGTTTAAATCCCGGGTCCGTCTCTGGACAGAATAACAGTGACTTGCAATAAAATAGAAGGAAAATCAAAGGAAGGAAATGTAGGAGGAATCTATCTCTCCTTTTTCTTTGTTTCTCTTTAGAAAACGAACTAAAAAGTTATTAGGAAAGAGCAAATTCAAGTAGATTTATTGAAACAGAACAAAGTGAACTAACCTCGTACTCCTTGAGGGTGTCATATCCAAGAACAACATCACCTATTTTTCCTGGAAAGTATCAACATAAGATAAGACTGATTTTTTCAAGGAACAGATAAAAACAGAAGACATATACACATCAAGAATGTTGAAACAAACATCAGACAGGAACATGTTTTTTTCCGAAAGATAGGACTGATTCAGAAGCGGATGAGCTGATGCACTATTTTTATATATGTGAAAATCCACTAATATTTTACTAATGGTAGGAGTATTATATTTGAACCCATAATTTCAAATCAACAATAAGTCCATAAAAAAAAGATCCCATCAAATTTAAATGTTAAATCCGCCACTGGATATGTAAAAGACAGACATACCATCCTTATCAGGAAGAAGAACAGAGATGACTCTGGCACCATAATTAGTGACCTTAACAGAGAAATCTCCATTCTTGATCTCATAGATTCCTATCTTTCTCCCTCTAACACTAGCGGCAGCACACAGATGAAGAATGAAAAAACAGATCAACTGATTAACCTTTGAAGACATAGTCAACTCAAGTGGTTTTTTAGTCTTCAGAGAGAGTGTATTGATGACAGCTTTGAATATATGTTATCCTCTGGCCTTATTATAGAAAATTATATTAACTGCATGTGCACAAAAGTGAAAAGTGGACTTGTCAGCTAAGTGGGTGCAGTCTTGGAGTTAGACAGAGAGTCAAGTTGTCAAGTGTAGTTATATGCAGAAGTAGCCGTTTGTGTTGACTTGTAAATACAAAAATGGTGTCAAACTTGTCATGATTCTTATTCAAGAATAATAAAAACTTGGCCCATTTGGCGTAAAAGAGTATTAAAATCAAGCACATGATGGCCATTTCTTGAATTCTATTTTTTCTAAAGAGTATGCAAGCTGAATTAATAACCAAAATTCGATGAGAGTGTAAAAAAATTTTACTTTGTTAGTGTATATATTGTATAGGTCAAAATTTGGGCTGAACTTAATGATTGCAAATGGACGAGATGTGGTCGAGGCCGAAGCCGACCACGACTCAGTGGCGAGGAGTTGCCTAGAGAAAGGCTAGCGCCGAGGTCGTGTAGAGAACGGATAACAGCAATGGTTAGAATAAGTTTTAGAATAGTGAGAATGAATATTCCTTCAATTGTACTTTTTAGGGTTTCTTAGGAATATCCACTATAAATAGGAAGAAATAAGGAACAAAAAGGGGGATCTTCACTTTTCTGATAAGAATATATTGTAAAGGGTTGACTATAAAGAATATACAAAAGTTTGTCTTGTCCACTTATTCCATTACTCAATATACATCTTTTATTCACAAGATCACGAGTTGTCAGAAAGGAGAATCGTCCAAGTCATCTAACATTTGGGTGACAAATTCCTTCTTAATTGTCATTATCTACATTTATTGCATACTTTCATTGCTACATTCATTGACAATCATTGAACATTTTTTGTTGACATTCATTACCCTACTTCATCAATATATCTAAACTTCAGATCTAGTAGTTATTATATTTAACTAGGATTCGCCCTCTATTTTCTCATTAATCATTTTGACAAAAAAGGTTAACCACTTTTTTGGTAAAACATATATAGGTTAAGTTCGTTTTAAATACTCCAAGGTCGTAAGTTTAGCTCTCAATTGTCTCTTCAGCCACACTTGAAGGAATCATGTGTATTTCAGTCTAGTCCTTTTAGTGGAGGTCAATGTTCATTCAAGGTATTAAATATCCAATTCAGTTTTACTCTAATTAACGTTTGTGAAGAAAACAAGTATTGTCAAACTGTTCATAATTTTTTTTGTCAAATGACTACATCAAGTAAAATTAGGGACCAATGAGTGATCAACATTGCATGATCCGCCTAGCAAAGGCAGATAAGAGTTACATTAATTTAAACTAGGTACCAATAAGTATTTTAGTTTTCACTAAGAACATATATATAACCTTGACAGAATTACCAATTTATGCAGAAGTGTTCTAGTCTTTCACGAGTGAGAACGTATACAGCATCTTGTGAACATAAGTCTTTCCAGGAGTCACAATAGTCGAAGGAAAATTTGGATGATTGACAGCGTCCGGGAATCCTTGAGTCTCCAAACACAAAGCTGAATGAGGCTGATATACATATCCATCTTTTCCCTTTGCGTTAATGACGAAGTTTGCAGTGTAGAATTGGACACCTGGTGCAGTCGCTTGTACAAACATCACTCTTCCTGATTTCTTATCATAAACTATTGCCACAGGTTTCATTTTCTCACTGCTGTCAAGTACATAGTTAATGTCATATCCATTTTGGTGTCTCTTGATCCTGCTCCCCACTTTACGGGGTTTGAGGAAGTCGTATGGTGTGTTCTTGACAGGGGTGATTTCGCCTGTAGGAATGAGATGTTCGTCTACTGGAGTGATGTGTGATGCAAATATTTGAATAACGTTGGACAAGATATCGCCACTGTTGTGTCCACCAATATTCCAATAAGAATGTTGAGCCAAGTTAACAGGGGTGGCCTTGTTTAGAGCTTTTCCCTTCATTACCACACTAAGCTTGTAAGGATCTTTCAATGCATAAGTAACTGAGACACGAAGATCACCAGGAAATCCTACAAAAGACAGCAATGGATTTGGTTATTTATTGGATTCTTCAATATATTGAAAGTTATATTTGCAGTGTGATATCACTAAACCAAGACTCACCTTGTTCACCATCAGCACTGCGATAGGTTAAAGTTATGCGAGGATGTGAACCATGTTGCTCGTGTTTGCTCACCTTCCAAACAACATGGCTAAATCCTTTAGGGCCACCTATATATTTATTTTTGAAGTTTTTACATAATAATTAGAGGAAGGAAACTTGGGTATATGGAGGTGAAATTGGAAGAGAAAGTGAATGTAGGGAAGATACCATGCAGTGTGTTATTGCCATCATTGGCAATAAGCTTATAAAGGGTTCCATTCAAAGTAAATTGAGCTCCACCAATCCGATTTGCAACTCTTCCAACTATTGCTCCAAAAGAACTTGTATCATTCTGCACAAAGGTATTTTCATATTTGAAAAGTATCAGGAGGCTAATTCCATATTCTCATCCATTGGTTTCTTGGAAAGAATTTCACAACTGAACACATTTTATGCCCTTATTAACTTAGAATGTGACATTATTAAGTTCATAATCCTCCATTATGTGTAACCCGATTCTAGGATTCACATGCAAAACTTGTTAAAATGAGCTTTTCAAATGTTGGTTTTGGTATCCTTTGAGATAGTCCATCAGACCAAATATTGGGTGTGCGACAAATATTGGGTGTGCGAATAAAGTCTCACATTGGAAGCTGATAAGAAAAAAAAAAGCTACATATAACGTGTAATGATACTCTTAATGGTGTGATACATTTTGGAGAAAATCGTGTTTGTTTGGCTGAAAACGGTGTGTCATGTTAAGAGCAAATTCAAATAGATCCATTCAAATGAAACACAGTGAACTAACCTTGTATTCCTTGATGGTGTCATATCCAAGAACAACATCATCTATTTTTCCTGGAAGGGAGCAAGACAAGTTAGGACTGATTTCTCAGAGGAATAGCAGAAAACAAAGTACAGATGTTAAAATAAGAACATATTTTCCAAATTATGGGATTGATTAAAGTAAAAGGCAGACGTACCATTCTTATCAGGAACAAGAACAGAGATGATTCTAGCACCATAATTGGTGATTTTAACAGAGAAATCTCCTTTCTTGATCTCATATATCCCTATCTTGCGCCCGGTAACACTGGAAGCAGCCCACAGATGAAGAATGAAGAAACATATCAACAAACTACTAACCTTTGAAGACATAGTCAAATCCAGTGTTTTGAGACTTGAGAGAGTACTGTCTTGATGATAGCTTGAATACATGCACTCTTCCTTTATCCTACGGTCATCGTATGGAAAAACTTTTAACTGCATGTGCACAAAAGAGAACTTGTCAACCAATAATCTGTGTGGAAATTGGACAAATCCGTAGAAAATCGACAATGATGAGTGTGACGTCTTAGACCTTTCCAATATTACCCCGTTCCAGATTTTTGTGAACCTATTTCTTTTTTTGATCGTTTCAAAAAAAGTAACCTTTTTCTAAATTTGAAAACAATTTAGCTTAAACATCCAATTCTACTCTTAATAAAAAGCTTATATAACCATACAAACATAAGCGGATTCAAGATTCAAACTCTAGGAGTTCAACATTTAAGGTTTTTACTGCTGAACTCATTATATCCTTAAAGTTATAGGTTCATATCTATAATTTTTTGCGATTTTAGTAATTTTTTGCATATAAATTTATACTCCGTATCAAAAGTTATGGGTTCAATTGAACCCGGTATTACAAGGCTACATATGCCCCTGCACACAAATACGATGGACCCCTTTTTGACTTGTTTAGGACCACAAATTCCAAAAGTCTTCATTTTTTTCTTAAATTCCATATCCAGTCAAACATGTTTACATAAATTGGGACGCGGGGAGTACTAGTTATTATTACATGCAGAAGTAGCCGTTTGTGTTGACTTGTAAACAGAAAACCTTCAACTTCACGGTATACAGAACCTCATGGTCGATATGAAGGTTTGGATTGAATTACGTAATCTTTCTTTATCTATGGGAAAAAAATTAGATAATTAATTGAAATGGCTTACCTTATATTGCACCATGATGACTAAGAAGAAGAAAAAAAGGCAGCTAACACTTCGTGTAAAAATAAATACATGATCAAAAGAAGAGATTCAAATAGAACACAAGTGAATATTGAAAATAACCTAAATTTTTAAACGATTGTGTCCTCTTAGCACTCTGCTTCGTCCTTGTGTTTTCTATAATTCTAGCTCAACTTTCTCAGAATTTTTTTGAACAGTTAAAGAAAATTATTCAAGGAGAAGCAGGATTTAGCTATTTAAGGAGAGAAGTCGTTTCTGATTTTAAGTGTTGTCAGGTTATTATTAAAGGAGAAGCAGTTTCTGATTTTGAATGGTAATTACTCCCTTACCATTAATTGCATTTCTGATAGTTTTATTATGACTGTTCATTCTCAAGTAAAAACTAGCTGGCTAGTGCGCAATTTCAATCCTTATTGTCGTTACTACTTTTGGCCAACTGCAACGTATATCCATATTAATGAGTTTCATGTTAGCCATACTAACTAGTACCAATTACTTAGTAGCAGATTGATAAGTAATAGCAGGCGTGTGTTCAAAGATAAACAGAAAAATAAGTAGAAAGGCCAAAAAAGAATGAGAAAAGAACAATACTATTGTAAAATATGAGTGGAGTCACCCTCAACGGCCAATTGTCCGATTAATCCACACATTTGACAGGAATGGATCCTACCTTTTTGGCTCTGTATAAGATTGGGAATATTTTCTGAGGCAGTATCATACATTGATACATTGATATGAATAGAAACTTAAGTGTTCATACTCTGCTTCTCTGTAGGTTATGAACTTATGCAGAGGTAATACTTGTGTCCCATAAGAATCACATTTAATAACAAAACAAGACTTTTCGAGACAGATGACAGCCAAATGTTCTTCTCCGGAGAAGCATATGGGGCTAATAGTGCCAATAAAAGAATAAAAATAATTATAAAAAAAAAGATAAAAATATATCACAAGAATCCTGTTAAACAAAACAGAGTCTCCAGGTCTACAACCAACTATACAATCCCTGCAAACACCCCAGCAATACTAATGGAAACAACAAATATGCTATCATATCAAACAACAGTTATTTGGAATTTGCAGTTTAAAGTTCTACAGAAAGTAGCGGAAGAACCAATTGATGTCGTCAACACACGCAGTACTAAAGTTCCTTGAGTAAGCAGAATGCTGAACTCATCTCTTCCAACCAGGGTGAAGCACCTTTTCTGAAGAGGGAGCCAGAAGGTAATCATTGAGTCAGTGAAGTTTTCAAGTTGATGAAAGTAAATGAGCTTGTAACTATCAATTCTGAGATGATCTATGAGAACCATTTGTAAAAAGATAAAGAGCCCAAACAAACAAAAAACACTATCAAAATGAAGGGTGCCATTAACGCCAGGCCATTTCACATATGGAAGTGCTTTGACATATCGAATGGTGCTAGAATCATGCATTTACTTTGGAGAAATTGGATTTTGTTGCTGTAAACTATATGAACCAAGACAGTGTGATAGGGAAGAAGATTGATGCACCTAATCTTGACCCAAACAGTAATAATTGTCATATCTCACTAAAAAAACAACTTCTTTTGATAAGTTACTTGAGAAAAACAAGTACGTGCATACTTTCCTTATGAAAAAGTAACCACATACTTTTTTCTAGAAGAGTAACCACATACTTTTCTTGGCTTAATTAAGATCATATCTGGGAATTCCCAACTATATTCCTCATTCAGCTTAGATGAAAAAAACATTTCAAAGCAACACAAAATAACGAAGGCCCGAGAGAGAAAACTCGCATCAACCTACGGGAATTTCATTACATACCCCACTATTGGAAACAAAACAATCATCTCAGATGGCAAGAAACATGTGACAAGACCAACTTGTAACTAAAATGTTCTTATTCATTGCTTCTTACCATCTTTAGAGGATGACACTGGTCTGTTCTTGTTTCCACCTTTTCCATTTGCTTGCACTGGCCTTTGTACTCGAGGTGACGATGTGTTGAATTTGCCATTGGTAGAGGAAGGTAGAGAATGACGCCGAACAAAACCATTTTCAGCTCCATCTTCACTTACCTTAGCAGATCCTTGAGCTTTAAGCTTCGCCTTAGCAGATTGAGTGGCAGCCATATAACTAGGCACGTTTGGTGTATTCTGTGAAATATTCTCAGAATTCTCCTGCTTAGTAGGAAGAGATTTCCTCCTCCTAGTTCTTTCTTTGGCAGCGTGATCTTCCATCGAGCTAAGCTCCTCGGTGACGACTGGGCTGTTTGCAGTGTTCCCAACATCCTCCAATTGCTGTTGCTTAGTGGTAGGATGATCAAACAGTTCATTACTTGGTTCATCCACTGCTACAGGTAAAGGAGCTTCAGTTACAGCCAATTTCTCAATTTCAGGAGCTGAATCACTCGTTTTCTCAGAAGAATTAACCACTATTTGTTCAACATCTGGAGTTGAGGATTTTGATGTTTTAGCTTGAGCTTGAGCTTGAGCCTGAGCCTGAGCCAGATTAGGAGTTTGTTGTACCTTTTCCGTTTCTGTTTCTGTCCTTTCCGAAGGTGTTGCCAAAGCTGCAGAAACTTTTCGTAAATTGCGCTTGACTTTTTCAAGTTCATTTTGAGGCTGATCCGGCACTGGCTCTATGTGAGGATGTGAGAATTTCCTTGGGTTACGTTTAGCTTTTTCTGGTTCAGAGGAACTTACTGCATAAGCATCTCCATTTGCTGATGTAAGAACCTTCTTGACACTTCGTTTTGATCTTACTACTTCTATTTCAACACTCTGCTTGTTACCCTGTTTCTTCTGTGACTTTGCTTCAACAACTTTCTTTGGTTGTGGAAGTGGTTCCCAAAACCGAGATAGTGACCATCGTTCAAGCCATTGCCAAGCTGAATTAGGCTCACACGCATCATACTGAAGGCTCAAGGGCATGGCTGTTGGCACTGCCATAAGTAGCTAAAACAAGCAAGAGATTACCATCAAATACAGAATTTTGTCCACATCATAAAAATAATAAGAATTACTTCACAGTCCCAAATGGTTGGATTATTACTATTTGAGTCAAACTGTTTTTAAATGATCCGTTCAAATATTTTTGTTTAAAAAAGATTGTTATTTTAGTACTTTTCATGCTATTCCCAGATACGTAAATTATATTCCAAAATTACTAAAAAATGTTTGATATCATACTAAACATTAGATGGGTTGACTCTTGTACTCTAAACACCGTCATTCTTTCTGACCTTCACATCAACTTTAGGTAGTAAACGGATATCCATTAGATCTTTGTGATACACATACTACAGGTCAGGCTTCGTCATTCAAATCAACATTCTCTCTTCATGATAAGCAACTTCAGCTCAACTTCCAGTTCTTCCTTTGTAGTGCCGAATATCTAGCATAGTCACTCTACTGAGGCACTAAAGATGAATTTACTACCACATTTGTTCAACTTTCTCAGAAAATACTAGCACAAAGGAACAACTTCAGCAAAAGACAAATGCAAAATGTTACAGATCAGATAAGAGTCATTCTGCAGCCACATTGCAGTAAATGAAACCAATGATGCCGAAAATCAGTAACACTTTTGCACTCTGGCTATATAGAATGTTGAACCTGTATCAGAGAAACCAGACTTTCTGACCTTCTAAGATGCATCCCTGCAGCTTTACAAATCTTTTCTCACCCCCTCATTTAATTACACATCATCAGCCGTGGATAAAGCTCAATAACTTCCCAGACCCATCTCCTTGTACGTGGTCTTCTCTATTTTGGCACCTCCCTGACCCATCTTCAACCGTAAAAACCCCCAAAAGTAAAAGGATAAAGCAACATTTTCATTTTCTAACTCAAACCAAATATTATCAGCCACACAGGTCTTCAACGCGACGCCAACCTAGGGCCAAAAGGGGAAAAAGAAAAGAAACAACACCTAACAGGAAAACCCTGTAATACAACAATAACTTGTCAGTTAACAACGGCGCAGGGAGGTCAACAATACCTTATGTGGAAATGCACTAGCTGTCAGTTTTGAAGGCCTCTGCTCAGGATTCTGGTTAAACAAAGAACACATGGTACACAGAGTCAATAGCCAAAACAATTTGTACCAACATGAATAAGTTCAAAATAGATACTACAATCCGTAAAAGCTGACAAAATGGGAAAATAAAAGCAGTAGCAGATACTTGTCTATTATTATAACAAAGGTCAAAAAAATATTTGATGTAAACAAATCCAAAATTTTCTTTTTATTTCTCTGCACTTCCTTTTTCGGATCGTCCAATTTTATGTGCACTTCCTCCTTTGGATTGTCCCAAGTGCTTTGACACACTACTAAAAACATGAAAATCAATTACATTATTCTTCGCCTTTAATAGTTTGTGCACATTGATAATTTACATATAGATACGGACGTGATATTTCTCCTCATCTATCCTAGTAAATATCAACTCTATCTTGTTTTTATGTCTAAGCTTTTATAAGCGGGGAAAAAAAGGGCAACGAGAATACAAGCAAGCAAGGGGAAGAAAAGCATTGTAGATTGTATTGCAAGAGTTACCTTAAGTTCTCCAAAACTATACTTTCTAACCAGCTGATTCCCAGAATGTAAGAGTCTAACACTTTGACCACGAGCTAATGCCTGAATCCTGACAATTGCCTGCATGCAGCGTAGAGTAGCAACTGCCTGCCTCCTAACCAAGTGCCCACGAATAAGTGCTTGTAGCCTTATGATGCCTTTGAGAGCTCGAAAAGCCCGACGAGCCTGAGAAAAGTTACCAGTGGATAAGGACATAGCGAAAAGAACAATTGAAAGGTGGATCATGCTTTGAAATTAGAAAAGAAAGAAACATTGAAGCTTCTTCAGCTTTTAAGTCCAACTAGTGGGTTTTACCTAAAGCTATGCATCTGTAAAGAATGGTTTGCAAAAAAATGACAATTGACTATTTGACTTAACACAAAAGGCTCGAATGCAGAATTAATTTACACAAGCATATAATTAGGAACCCTAGTGCCACACAAGCAATGTCTTTGTAGAGGATCACATAACTTCTACTGCTTCATTCAATTAAGCAGAAACAAGGGCTCTAATTTTAGACATTATGTGCATAAACGTTCAAACTGTTCCACAATTTAGAGAGACACGATCCATTAGAGTGAATGCCTCAAATCTTAATTCAGAACTGAATATCAAATTAAACTCTTAATAGACCGTACGGACTTTCTTTAGAGATCAAAGTAGTAAATTCTGCTATTAAACAATACCAAGTAACCCCTAAAGGCTGCTTGTGCTTTGGTGGCAGCATGCTCTAGTCTTTCCAGCTCAGCATCATCTGTCGAAATTTCCCCCTTCACATGCGGATCTGTTTCGTGTGTTGCAGAAGATAGTGAGGCGGTTTCACATGCAAAGTCAGTGCTTGTCCCCTTCTCCAATCCAGCCTGATCACACTCACCAGCGCTATCCAAATTCTGAACTGGTGGATCCAAATTTGGTGAATTCAAAGCTAGATCCCCCAATGGTGCTTTTGCAGACGATTTTTTCTCACCCGTAACATCCTTCATATAAAACATAGATTAAGATAGCAGATACCTAAGTAACTTAATTTAATAACAGAGAGGAACAAAATTAAAAAGAATCTTCAGCAGCAAAGAGAATTTCGGAGGAAATTTGTAAAATGGCATCAAACTAATTGAGTTAATAAGGAATAATGATGCAAGACATGCAGCTGAGCTGATTTCCAAAATCTACTTAGTATGACATGAGAGTGTTGCATTTGCACTGCAACTTTCACTTACACCCAAGTAGAGTAAGAGAGAGAAAGGCTGAATTGAACTCATTTTCCTTTGATAGTTAATTAACAAACAGAAGTACCAAATTGCTGAAACCAGATCGAACCAAACACGAGTAGTACAATTTTCATAAATTCTCTGTAATGCTGTAGAATTATGACATAATAAAAAAAAAATTCTGTTATACCTTAGATAAATGAGTCTTGGATGATTTCTTTCCAAAAAGCACAGCCTTGATCCATTTAGCCGGAGATTTCCCCATTACACACAGCAAGCTGCTCAACTAAAGAGGGATTTCAACTGACTCCTGCATTATTCAATTACAAATTAAACTTCTCCTTAAAACAGGTAAAACGTGAGCACTAGATCTGAGCTAAAACCACAAGAAAAAAGCAAATTGATAATTGAAGACATGCAAAATTAAAGAGAAAACAAGATGTGGAGTAGGGTTTAGAGAGCAAATGCAGGTCAGATCTGAGAAGTACCTTATGAATTGGAAGCTTCTTTTAAGATCCCAAACTTAGCATAGCTGAATTGAAAGTAAAAATTTCCAGAGAGAGTGAGCTAAAGAGAAATAACAGAAATCAGGTGAAAGATTGATTGAGATGAAAACTAAAAGGAAAAAAGAGAATGCAACTGCTAACAAATGAGCAGGCCCATTAGGCCATAGCCATCCATACCTTGTGGAAGATGGACCCCTCCACCGCCTCTCTCTCTCTCTCTCTGGAATTGGATTCTGTGAGTAATAGTAGTGAATAGTGATAGAGTGGTACATATACGATTTGAGTCCAACTGTATACTGTAGTTGTTGTTATACTGTCGCTTTTTAGTAAAGTTGGTGATTTCCTGCTAATCTACTTTTTGAAATTTTCATTAACCACACGACGTCGTTTGTGGATTAATTTAAGCAAATTGCAGTTTGCAGATAATAAGGTTTGTATTATGACCCCTTTATATGCAACTAAACTCATCATGATAATGTAAAAATGACATCGTATAGCCGTTACAATAATAATAGCCGAAAAATGAATAGCATGTGTATATTTTGGTATATAAATATATTTTGTATGTTATATACAAAATTATACATATTTTATATACTTTCTCGGTTATCAACAATGATAACAATAACAAACTCAGTATGTTCACAACAGGTGGGATCTGGGGAGGATAGTCTTTACGCAGGCCTTACCCCTACATAATGTAGCTAGAGAGGATGTTTTCAATAGACGTCTGGCTCAGTAAGGTAAGAAGAAGAGGAGGAAAGCAAGAAAGGAATAAAGAATAAAACTTTCTCGGCTATCATATATAAATAATTTCTGACGCGAATTAAAAGTGATAATATCCCGTAATTAATTAGAGTAGTGTTAAATCACCTAAACCAACCAAATCCCGTCAACATTCAACAGTCTCTTCTTTCTTTCTTTTTGATTTATTCCTTTTTCAAAATGAAAGAAAACAAGTCTTTATGTGACATTTCATTAGTTAAGGTGTCACATTTTAAACAATAATGTGATCATTTGAATTTCAATACTTTTGTTCATGTTGTCTATTCAGTCTTTTCTACTCATTTCTTATGTGATTATATTTTTTTCATCAAATCTGCTATGTGATTGTGAAATATTCTTTTTTTTTAAAGGAGGAAAATATATTCTCATTATATAAGATGAAATTGGAAGAAAACAACAAAAATAACAGTAATGTTAATATATATATTTTTTAACATAAAATGGATTCTTACACTTAACAAAAAAAGCTATCAATCAAACTAGAATATAAAGGTAAAGAATTGTACTAAAAGTGCAAACGATTAACATTCACCATAAAAAATTTGAAACTTTGTATAAAAATATACATATATATAGGTGTAATAATAAATTTGAAATAGCTACTCCTATAGTCGGTTTGGTTCGGTTATTTTTGTTTATTAAAACCAAAACCAAACCAATTTGATTGATTTTTAAAATTCAAAACCAAAATCAAACCAAACCAAAAAGTATCGGTTTTTTTGATCGATTTGGTTTGATTTTCGATTTGGTTCGATATCTCGGGTTTTTATGAACACCCCTATTAGTAGGAAGAGATACTTAAAAAATATGTATATATAACATCATAAAATATTACGTGTTCATTTCAACAAATTAATAAATTCCAAGTAATAATTTGAGTGCTTTCGCATAGTGGTCCCATTTTATTTCAGTTATATTTGGTAATAATGATACTACTATTAATATGTTAAAGATTAGTATAATACTTATAGACTTTTTTAGTTCTAAAAGATTAAAAGAAGGTAGTCAGTAAGGAATTTTATTTTATGTCTGAATGAATCTTTTGTCTTAGATTTTTATCTCGGATATTATTACTTTTAGCCCGCGTCAGAAATTATTTGTATTCGGTAGCCAAAAAAGTATATAAAAATAATTTTTATATATAGCATACAGAAAGTATATACAAAAAATATATACAAATTTCGGCTATTATTTTGAGAACGGCTATACTTTATTATTACATGTTGTTTCTTTTTTCTTTGGTTTTCCTTTAAAATTATTGTTTGTTACTGTTCTTTATCCATGGTTTCTTCACTGTTATATTTCTTTTTCACTACTGTCTGAATTTGGTTTCCTTGGACCTAGGGTTTATTGAAAACAGTAACTCTATCTTCATAAGGTAAAAGTAAAATTTGTGTACACACTATACTCTTCAGATCTCACCTATAGAATTACACGGGGATTGTAGTTGTTGTTGTGACTCTCTAGACAGGCACTTAGTCTTTCGATTCCAATACTTTATGGACTAAACTAATGAGAGCGATATAATAAGCTGTAGGAAGAAACCTCCAACTAAAGGAAAAATTGAAGACAAAGGTGAAAAAATGCAGCATAGACAACCCATCCCAATCCACGTAACCATCAATAAGCACCTTTGTAATGATTTAAAGCTGCGGTCCCCCCTTTTTTTTTTGGTTCATTAGGTACACCAAACAAACTGACTCTTCTCATTATTCCTCAACTTACCTATAAGGCCATGTGCTTTCTTTTTTACTTGCCAAACGAACGGCATATTCATCTTGCATTTCCCAATTTTCTTATACTACAAATGGATTGCAGATTTAACTACCGTTAGTAACAAAATTAATTCTTTCTACTTCCCTGTCAAAAATTCAAATACATATTATATATATTGGTTGCCTTCTTTTATTTTTTCCTTCTTTCTTTGTACAAGCAAATAAGAGAAAGGAATCAGGAATCGACACAGTTCCTGTAGAATTATATGGTTTCCTTATCAACAGACATAAATATCACTCCTTAGTTAGCTCTTTTAGGTGAATTGAATGGCTTCAAACTCCAACATAAACGTATAAACTTCATAAAGGATTCTTCCTGTCTGAACGACAGTAAATTCTCCTTTTCTTTTGTTGTTTTTTACCCTCATGATAATACTTCAGTGAATCAAGAATGATTGTACCATCTAGTGACACATTAAGTTAATTGTTCGATTGAGCAGGTATCACTCGTCAACATTAGAGACCAAGAAATTCAGTCATAATAGCATGTTATATTACCACTAAGGAATGGTGAAACCGTGGAATGATAAAAGATCATCCTCTCTTGATCAGAAGTTTTTGGTTCGAATCTTGAGAATAAAGTCCAATCCTTTTTACGGGGAGCATTGAAACCGTAGTAAGCTTTCTATGATGTGTATAGCAATGAATGTAGTAGAGGTCCCTATGTTTACAAGGCGAGGAGTATATGTCAATGAATCCACCGACAATGGTAGATCCTCGTAAATTGCCAAGCTTAGCTTAACAAGTGTAATGACACACTTACCAAGTGTGTATCCAAGGGGGAAAGGTTATTTTTTCTGCATCATCCCACTGCGCGTTTTCCTTGTGACCAACATCACGAGAGAAATCTCAGTCTCAATCGTACAGCAATGGAATATATTATAGAGTTCCATGCAAAGGCGGATTTAGGATTTGAACTCTACGGATTCAACCTTCAAAATTCTAAGCATTGAACCTATTATATTTTAAAAGTTATGGGTCCATGTCTACTAGTTTTCGTAGTTTTGGTGGATTTTAACCTATAAATTTATGTTCTTCATCGAAAGTACCGAGTTGAGTTGAACCCGACACTCCTATACTGCGTCCGCCCCTGGTTCCATGTGGTTGCGAGGCAAGCAGTCTATACCAATAAGTCCACCGACAGTTTTAGATGCTTGTAAAATGTAACGAATAGCTAACAAGTGTTAATGACGCACTTCTCTGTGCGTTTTCCTTGTGAGTTGTGACCAACTTCACGAGTGTTACCCTTCACCCACTCGGTTCTTCAGCAAAATAAAGGCAATTATAGGATTTTCTGTCACACAAAACTGACAGCCAAGCTAACAGACAGCGATTAAATATATTACAACAATAAGGAGCATCATCCAGTTGTCTCCCGCTCACCCTCAATCCGGAATTTGCGAGGAAAATATACACACATATAACGATCATGAATATGTGAACTTCAAATAAACAATCGTTATCAATGTGACACAGAGATCTTAATAATCAAGGGTCGAGAGAGCCAAATATCCTAGTCTAGTGATCATCTTATGTTGCCAGATAGATTCTTGTCATCTAAGTACCTTAACATGAAAAAGCGTATCAAATCAGTTGTTGTTTCCAATCCCTAAAACCTCCTTTCTATGGGCAAGCCATCTACTGAGGTCCTTCGTCTCAAACCCTGGCTCATCATTAGCAGTCATACCAGCTGAAACAAATTTAACTGCTTATATAGCTGTTCTTAGTCAATACACACCATGGAGGTAGGTTTCCAAGCAGTGGGCATTTCAGCTGCATACCTGTAAAATTCATCTACAGAAAAGAGTATAATTAGGAATCAAATAATAAGAATTTACAGAATTTCAATTTTTATCCATAGTTTGTAGTTGAGTAGTTATGTAGATATGAGGACACCAGATTTGGGGCTGCATGTCCAAATCTATGTGAGTTTTGATAGGGTTCTTGCTATACTTGTAAATATTTCCATGGTAATAAGAAATTTAATTACCAAAAAAATAAAAGATCAATAGCTACTACCTCGCCTAAATCCAGATGCTCTTCAATTACTATTTTTTCATCCAAAGCTCTTCAATTACTGCGACCACACAAAAAGGCAAATATTCTACTCCTTCGTGACGTTTCATAATTGTTTGACATTTGCGATAAGTAACCATCCCTTTGGATGTCACTGTATGCGCCTCCAACTACGGACCGCACTATAACAGTCACTGCAGATCCAATATTGGGTGATAATTCAACATCGATGGCCCTGCAATTCTGCAATACCCATTAACAGATCCTATGGCCTGAAATTAAAATTGGTGTGCAACTTAGATCTTTACAATGGCACTCAGACAGGCAGGAGATTTTTGACTTATCTATCTCCTCAATTACTTGGTGTTGAAAGCCCAAATCTACCTATTATTTACTTGCTCCATCAGACAATGATAGATGAATGATATTGCATTCACAGGGAATTAAATTGCTAAACAAAAATATCAGATGTTTATCCATTTTTCATTCGGTCTCATAGGACCAACAGAAGAGAGCTTCAAATAATTTGGATACAAGAGATCATATGTACAATGTCTCATGGTCGAGTAGCAGAACATGAAGATAAAGGCAATCAGAGCTCCTACAACACATAGAAGGACAATTTCCTGCTACATTTATTTTTAATGTAGCAACAGCACTGAAAAGTTTTCAGCTTGACACAGGCATCCCTACCAGGAAAATCTCCCATAACAGATTCAGCCTGAGAGATCTTAGTCTGCTGTCCAGCTCTGCTCAACAATCTCACGCACCTTCCTGTTGTACTCGCGCTTATTCTCACTAAACATGCGTGCTGCTTCTGAATTAGCTGGAGAGTTTGGGTTTGGATCACAGAGCAAAGACTGCATTTGGAAAAAGTCACACATTAGGGGCTGTTTACAAGCAGAGATGCTAATGCTAATGCTAATGCTTTCTCAGTTCAGTTTCATTTACTCCAGCCCACGTTTTACTACCTAGTTTGGTTAATGAGAATTCACTTGACCATATTGGCCTCACACCAGACATCGATTAAATTTTAAAAACAAATGATAAGAATCACAAAAGGTATAAAAACGCTACTGACAACCAAAAACTGAACTGGACCTTAATGGAAAGATAACAAGAATATGGCGGTGACAGAAGATCTTTTGAATTCCCAAGATTTGTGCCTAGGTGAAACATAGTGAAATAGACAGAATGTATTGAGCAGCTAAGACAGGCACCAACTGAGCAGTGTCTCAGATAGAATTGAGCCTAAGTAAAAATTGCTTGAACCAAATAAATTTCACCAAATAAAAACTCCAGCATTTATAGACGTATTCAATGATTTAAGAACAAGGACCTGTTTGCACTTCTTTTCAGTTATAATATTAATTTATTAAATTAGTTAATTTACTAATAATAGTTAAAATGATATCAAGCACGGTATATAGGCATCCATGAACATATTTTATCATCTAATTTGAACCAAATAATGAAGCCTGCATTCCCAACTTATCCAAAACATTAGATATCCTGTTCTCATCATTGTACACTACCCCGCTACCAGTTCAGGCAAAGAAATGCAAAGGAACACATAACTCAACCAATAAGTGTCCACTAACACCTACAGCCAAAGAGCTACTTGACCACCAAGAATATCATGTCTTAATAGTGGTATACAACTAGTGCAGAATATGAAGTACAAAAGGACACCAAGCTACAAATCTAATCAAGGTGGGGACAAAAGAGATGGTCTATGATGTGTCTAAAATAAATGCCAATACTAGGATGTCCATTATTCTGCATGGAAACACACACATACCAAGGGAATAAAATGAAAGATGATTCTCATGCTATGTTTCTCCAATATTCTGTATAGACACAAGGCATAATGATGTATATTTAATAACAATTTCAATGTACCTGGATTGAAGTAAGTATAGCAGCTACGTCATATATAGGACTCCATTGATTTTGCAGTATGTCCAAGCATATACTTCCATCGGCGTAAACTGAGCAATAGATAAGATATGAGAACTCAGCAAAACCAAAGTCAAATTTTCGCTTTGCATGACAAAGTAGAATCAAGTCTTTTAATGATAACTAGAGTGGAATCGAGGCTAATACAAAAGGCAAGAAGTAGCCATTTTGAATGACATGGGAGATCTAGGATTAACTTCTGCACAATGACACAAATGAAAGATAAAGACCTAAACCTAATTGGTATACACACATTAGATCAACTCTCTCAAAAAGCCAATACTTGAACATAATAGATTACATTGCTCAGATTGCATGGGCTGTTTGGTCAAAATTGGGCTTAAAAGATTATGGTACTCGTATTGCTTGATCTGGTGAAAATGGAAGATAAGAAATATAGGTGCAGCAAAACAAGAATTTCAACTAACAAGCAGTACAGTACGTGGAATAATATAATTTGGGCCATATACTAAGCTATAGGTCTTGAAACATACACATAACTTAATACTCACATGAATAACAAAGCACATTCAATTAAAAGCTACCAGAATATGACTAATTCTCTCCTATTCAAGAATTTCAAGAAACAGAGAATTACTGTAAGCCAAAGTAATTACCAAGATTTCTGCAATATTTCCATCAACCAATCATAATCATTAGGAAAAAAGTGTCACGTTAAACGACTCATTAACACTGCAACAAAGAAATTGCCTATTACATATACTAGTCTCAGGGTACACGCGTATCCTACATTCATGAGTACATAACTTTTAAATATTCCAAATCCAGATTAACCAATGTGAATGAGTTCTTAAAAATATTACAAAAAAATATAATATAACAACAACAACAATAACCCAGTATAATACCACTAGTGGGTTCTGGGGAGGGTAGTGTGTACGCAGACCTTACCCCTACCATGGGGTAGAGAGGTTGTTTCCAATAGACCCTCGGCATCCTTCCCTCCAAGAACCCCCCACCTTGCTCTTGGGGTGACTCAAACTCACAACGTCTTGGTTAGAAGTGGAGGTTGTTTACCATCAGAGCAACCCCTCTTGTCCTAAAAAAAATATAATATCCTAAAAATAATAATCCTATTTAGCAAGCTTAAAAGAAGAAATTATGTCCTACATCAATCCTCAAATGCTTTATTATGATTTCTTGTTTTGTCCCCACTTACCTAAGTCATTCAATTGTCTTCTTTATTTTTGGATTAATTAGCACATGCTAGATACAAATAAGTGAAATGATAAGATCGTACTGATATATCTCTTTATCTCCTCCTAAAATCAGATTATTTGATTATTTGAACATGAAGTACACTTCTCAAGTTTTCTTTCAAAAGTTATATGTCAGCTTACAAAATAAATTTACTTATATGATGAAGTTGAAAAAGAATGGAATTGAGTATTTTCTCTAATCAGTTAATTAAGAGCTCAATTATCTATTCATTTTAATATCAAAATTTTGCTGCCTTTGTTAGTTTACAAATTATGGTCAAGCTATTCTTAGGAAATATAATATGTAACATTTATATTTTTGATATTATAGGATTATATAATGTCAACTAATTAATTTTGATGTCCTAAATATTAGCATTTCGTGTGTGGTCGTTCAAATAAGGAAAACTTTGATAAGCAAAGTTTTAGTTGACTATAAAATGCTAAATATTAGGAAAATAATTAATTGACTATTTTGTCTAGTGTGAATTCTATTTTAAAAGGGTAAAAAAGACGAACAACATTTTGCTAAGTGTCTCCGTGCTTTTAATATAGTATAGATAAGGGATTACCATTCATTTAAGTTCCAGGATAAAGCTTTGGGCCGGCCTTTGCAAAGATTGACTAGATGGAGTCAATACTTTCTTAAAGAGTCAAGGAGTGAATTAAATTACCAAATGTGTTATCTAATACAGTCAGACCTCTCTATAATAGCATCCTTATATAACAACACTTCTCTATAAAAGCCAAATTTTTCCGGAATCAAATCTCATGTTCTATTATAATATATATTTTCTATAACAGCAATTTGCTATAACATCCAAAAAAATTCAGAACAAACAAAGTTGTTACAGAGAAGTTTGACTGTATAAGTGCATACCACATACTATATATCTGGAATGGTTGGATATTGAGATTTTTAAAGGAGTAGAATGTTTAGTGAAGAACAATGCTAATAGTCAAATATGGATTGAGACGAAAGAAGGAGAAAAACAATTTTCTACATTCCTTATAAGGACATTCTATATTATATAGGTATTACAGTGAGTGATGAGCGATGGCATCAGAATTAGCTCTCGGAGAGACCAGTGATGTTAGACTAGCAATACAGGATTAGGAATAATAGAAGATTGAGGAATTTCTTCACAGGGTATACGAAATGGCCTATTGGTGGTGAAGGCATGATAGGATGATACAGAAGGAGAGAGCACACTACAAGGAATTGACTGAAATGGGGATAGAAGGGTTGATGCAGAAGGTGAGGCCGTTGGGATATAAAACACCTAAGAAGCTAGCTTCCTTCTCGCGGTACATGGTGTGAGACGCAATACTAACTATACTAAAAGGTCACTGAATTTCTGTAACCTCTTGTCAATACTACTAGTCGTCACGCCACTTCCTAGAAAAAAACCATCATAAACTCAATCAAACAACCTAAGCTTAAAGTTGAAATTTTACCTTTTCTAAGAAGTACAACTACGTGAAGAAAGAGGGAGAGAAAGATAAAGCAAAATTACTTGGGCTACTTACTATTTGGATGGAACATCCTGGAAATAAACCGCACGGTTGGAGGCTTGTTGGGGTAATCCTCCATAAATTGAAGTGTGAGCTTAAACGTACCTGTAAATAGAACACATATTTAATAGTCAATACTGGGGTGGATGGGCATACTATAAATTATGATAGTTCTTGTCCGTATAAACTAGAGGCGCCTGCTCATCCTTCATTTCATTGAAAGAGGAACAACAAGGATGGAAAAGAAAAGTGAGAGCAAATCTTAATAATGACAATCAATGTTTTTATAAATGACTAACTACCTTAACCACCTAAAAGCAAATAAGAATATTCAGCGCAGACGGGATAAGAATATTATCATGCACCACAGAAACAGATTCCTAGAAACCTTCTTCATTAGGAGAATGGGAGCATCTCAGCATCAAGAAGCACAAAGTGGACTAAGCTAATATCCATTACTTAAATGAAAGTGATGAGATCCACACAAGTATGTTTCATCCACATATTCAAGTGATAATTTCCCTTTACAAAACACTCACAGCGCAATTTATGCATTCATAAATCATAAGGAATATAAAAATGACAAATAAAGTAGAAAACTGCAAGTGGCATTTGACTGCGTAAATATTTCTTAGGAGGTATCTAACTATCTATATGATGGACTAAGATTCAACGCAATGCTTCTGTTCGTATTTTAAGCATAAATATGAAGAGAGAGAAAAGACTGGTAACTGAGCGACAATTTCCTCACCTCCATCCCAAGGTGTGTCGTCAGGACTGCATTTCAAATAAAAAAGAAAGTTCATAAGTACAAAGAAATTACAGCACAAAGTACAAAAAATAATGCAGAGAATCCTGCAGATACCCGAATATAACAGCATTCCAGAGCATAATATTGTTGTCATAAGGAGCACCACTGATGCCGGCAGGAGGATCCTGCTGTAACCTCTTAAAATCTCTCATCAATCTTTTCCTCGCCGGCGTCGACATCCCTGACCGCCTATTCCCACAACTCACAATTCATCAACTTGCTAAATTCAGTTTTAGAAAATCAAAAGTTCAGCTCCCTACACTAATAAGCCACTAAATTAACGTAGCAGTTTAGATCATAAGGCAATCACATGCCAATAAATCGAACAGAATCAAAAACAGTAAGACTAGGAAACCCTAGATCCACAAAATCATGAAATTATTGCATACATTATAGTTCAAGACATCACCATTGATTAAACTAGGGTTCATGTGAAATGAGGGAGATTAAATTACCTGACTGATGAAGCGGCAAGAATTTCAAAAAGAATCGACGAGATTGTAGTTGAGTTTGGATGAAGACTTGAGAGTTTCTTGTGCGTGACCTGCTTATAGGAAATGAAGATACTGAGTTTGCGTGATATCTAAGCTGGTGAGATACGTGACCTGATGCATCAGATGCGCGTACGTACAGCTAATAGTCTGATAGTGTGATTACGTGGGCACTTTTTTAAATGGAAAAGTTACACATTCAACAAAAATTAGTTAAAAGTCCCTGGGCGATAGATACAAATTATACACCAATATATATATATATATATATATATATATATATATATATATATATTATGTATTATATATACCGGTCACTATTTTTTGACTAGTTGACTATTTAGGTTTTAAAAAAATAATGTCATAATAAAATTACATTAAAAATTTTAATTTTAGCATCCTCAAATTTTTTGTCGAATTTTTCATTTTAATTTTCAATAACATATAATCTGAGACTCACTTAGATAAAAACTCATACATACATACATATATGTTCATTTATTTCGGGTAGACTTAGGTTCACGTCATGCTATAATAGTACTATTTGAGTCATCTTTGCTCGTTTATTTCATTTATCTCGCGTTACGACTTGAGACTAGACTTGATAGGGTGATAGACTCATTATTATAGAGATGTGACGAGCTACTTGATAATCCGTGGAATAATTTGTGCTCCCCTTATGAATTTCTCCTCTGTTTTTGCGTTTTCATCGCAAAGCTTTCCTTAAAGTTCTTACCTCACACACTTATTCGTGAGTGAGGTCAAGGACCCGTTAAAAGCTTCTTACTCTAATGGGATTAGGCCAATCGTCTCGACAGGATTATGTACCACACTCTTATGGGAGCAGGTCGTTCGCCTCAGCAGTACAATAGATGTATCTATGATTCGTGTCGATCGACCCTTTGGCGGTATACACATTATTATGGGATCGGGTCGTACGCCTCGGCATTTCTATAAAATGCTCTTATGGGATTGGGTCGTTCGCCTCGGCAGTGTCGTTTGTAATATTTGACAAGAAACCAACGTATCCGTGTGTTTTCCTAATTTGATTTGTAACGACCTCTCTAGTGAGGTTCATTTCATATATACTCCGGTTGAGGAGGTAACTGATAATTAAGAGCTTGAATTTACTATTCAGGGGAGGATTGTACCATGTACTTATATTTGTTTATATTGTTTATTACCTTGCTATATATTTGTTTACTTCCTACTGTATTTGAGTTATTAGAACAATAGTAAGTGTCGACGTCGATCCCTCGTCACTACTTCTCCGGAGTTAGGCTAGATACTTATTGCGTGCGCGTTGATTTACGTATACATGCTACACTTGCTGCATTTATTGTGCAGGTGTGTGTGTGTGTGTATGTGTGTGTTTGGTTGTCTTTTGGGCGCTAAGGCGCAGATTTTGCGATGACTTTATAGTGAGTTATATTCCATGTTATAATCAGCAGCATACAGAGTCTCCATTAGAGTGATTTATATTCTCTTATCTAACTTGTATTCCAGTCAAATGTATTATTGTTCTCCTTAGTAGATGTCTATGCACCTGTGACACCAGTTTTGGGGGTCTACTAGATGTTCATTATTGTGGTTCACGTAGTTATTATCATTTCACCTTGTAATTTATAATTTATATGAAAATTGAAAAATAAAATCACGGGTTTTCTACAAGTACCAGATTTTACTCTACTTATTTAATGAGATTCATGATTTCAAAAATAATAAAATGAGCAACTAAGTTGATTAATCACTATTGGCTTGCCTGATGACGTCGTTAGGCGCCATCACGACCTACAGTGGATTTTGGGTCATGACAGCTTGGTATTAGAGCTCTAGGTTCACTTCGTTCTCACGAGTCATGAGCAAGTCTAGTAGAGTCTTGTGGATCAATACGGAGACGTTTGTATTTATCTTCGAGAGGCTACAGGGTTGTTAGGAGCATTTCCCATCGTTGTGCGATTTGGTTTCCATTGAAGCTTATGCCTTCATTTCCTTCCTATTCGTTCTTATACGATGTTGAGCACTCGTGTCAATTGGGAATTGAGGAGTTGCAGTGGTACTGCAGACATGAAGCAAGATGTTTCTCCCTGCATATTCGAGCGAGTTATTATCGTCTTATTGTGGATGGGTGTTTTGTCAATACTAGCTTTGTCACTTTGAGTTTTCCACACTCATTTAACCATTATAGTCTATATGGTGTAGGATGATTCCTTGTGGGAAAATTCAATTGCTCTACCAAAGATGCACTTGCCACATTTGCACAACTTCCATTATCAATGAGCAAACATCTCTCATAATCTTGCATCTAACATGAAAAAGATTTTTCCTTTGATCTAGTTCTTCCTTAGCAAGTGCACCCATAAGTATTCTTACTACCAAGTAGCTCTTCGGGTCTTCTTCTTCACACTCTCCATGGTCACTTTCACTTTCTCTTCAACATCTTCACCATGGTCACTATCTCCGGTTTGATATCCTCCATCTTCCATTGCAATGATAACTCTATGGTTTGGACAATCTCTCATGTAATGACAAATGCAATGGAACTTATGGCACCGAATATTAGTAGGAGACTCCTATTGAGCATTATTTCCTCTTTCTTTAGCCTCTACCTTAGGTTTGGATTTTCCAACTTGATTTTTGAAATCATGTTTAGTCGCTTTAGGCTTGTCTTAATGGCTTGAAGATTTCCAAGTCTCTTTTCCCTTGCTCCATGAAGAAGTAGTGCTCTTGGACTTCTAGTTTTTCTCACCCTTAAGCCCTTTTTCAACTCTCAAAGTCGTTTGTTAAGCATCCTCTAAGTAATCATACTTGTGCAACCTCATAGGAGAAGAAATTTCCTTGTTCAACCTCGCAAGGAATACCCGAACAATAAGCTCCTCTCTATCATGAAAGTTGGCTCGCAACCTTGTCTTCTCAAACTCTGAAAAGAATTCATCAACATTCTTACTACCTTGCCTCAAAGTGTAGAATTTTGAAAGTATAACATAGTACAAACCTTTTTCTTCATGACACCTTTCATTTTATCCCAAGTAGTAATAAGATCAAGTAGTCGTTGTTCCCTTTGCCTCTTGAAAGACCAAGTAGAGGCAAATCACGCAATTGGGTAATGGCATACTTGATCTTCCTGGCCTTAGGTACATTGTAACTAGGAAGATGCTTTCACTCTTGATTTCCCATTCCAAGTATTCTTCCGGGTCACTACTTCCTTTGAAAGGTGGAAACCCTAACTTTTCTTTTAACTCAAGTCGTTCACAACCCACTTCGTCTAGCCAAGATCACAAGTCGATCCTGCACACTAAAACATGCCCAATGCCCAGCTTTAGCTAATTTTTCAAACACTTAGAAGCCCTCATGTTTCTATCGTGTTTCCCTATTGAGTTTCACACAAAATTCCCACTTAAAATAATACTAAGTCCAAAGGCACCTATTTTTAGCACATAGGCAGCCTTTGGCACTTGACAACACATTGACACTTGTTGTCTATAGTTTTTTCCACTTGGAGGGATAATGCTAAATATGTTCCTATTTTATAGTTGATATCCCAACTACATAGGCTATGATCTATACGAAATGATAGTGTATACTAGCACTAAACAGACATGGTATAAGAGGTTACAAAAATGTAACTGCCAACTACTTTGGCATGTACACTGCATGTGCTCCTTGACTTGGTCAGCTGTTACATGTCCAAGGCTGGCATTGCACCTAGACTTGGCTCCTTTTGACATTGTTCCGCATCAATGCCTTGCCACGATCTGTCGGCCATGATTTTGCCGCACGCGCTGACGCTACTGTCACCCGCACACACCTTGGCTGAGTTTCTGCCTTGTCCATGTCAACCCTTGTTCCGCCCGTGCCGTTGCTTGTATTTTTCTTCCCATAGCCATCCTTTAGCTGTTAAAAGCATTTTCCATCTTTCCGCACTATTTTGCCTTAGCTTAGCCCGCATTTGGCGCTGCCACAACCCAAAGTTCCCATGCCACTCACTTTGGTTTGTATGACAAGTCGTGATTTCCCAACTTGTCCACATTGCCTTGTCAAGCCTTTGCTAAGCATCTTTTGCGTGCCCTAAGACTTTGGCCAATACTTGCCCGCATGATCATTTTATCCGCACATAAGCCAATGTCAAGGTCATTGCGCCCAATCCTTGCCACAGCCGCGCCACGCCTGATGTCAAAGAGTCAGGCCCTTAAAAACCACCCGAACTCTTTGAAATCGACGTCCTCGTCAAGCCAACTCAATTAATCAGCCTCAAAGTGTTGTTAACATACAATCCCCCTGTTGCTCCATTCAGATCTGCCACAATGGCATTTGCCTCTGCCGTTTGTTCCTGTTTTTCCACAGCCAACATAGCATTTACCCTGGCTTGCACCAAACAGTCCTTTTTCAAGTGTGTTGCTCCACAAGTAAAGCAACATTTGACTTTGCCGCTTCTTTCCTTGCCATTGGAAGTATCCGCCTGCTTCCATTCTTGTATACCATTCATCTCGGGCAGCGTGGACCTTCCCGCTTTTCTTCCATTCCTTTTCCTTCCTTGCATCAGACTTTGAATGCGAAAATTCAGTCAGGTCATCACCTAAGTTGAAATCAGCCAACGTATCTGCCAATGCAATAGCAGTAGAGAGACATTGAACATTCTGCCTGCTCAACTCTAACTGCGCCCAGCCCTTCAACCCACTCATGAAGTAAAGCAGATCGTCTTCTTCTGCCATATTACTTACATTCAGCATCAAGGACGAGAATTCCTTGACATACTCCCTCACCGTGCCACTTTTTTTCAAGCAACGCAATCCGTCTCTTGCAACCCATGACAAGTTTTTTGGACGCAATTAAGATTTTAAATCCTTCTTCAGCATCTCCCAAGTTTCAATCTTGGGCAATCCAACACTTTGCACTTCCGGAACTCGTGTACGCCACTACACATTTGCATCATTGGTCAAATACATAGGTGTAGTGGTCACCTTTTCATCGTCCGACACACGAGCAGCCTATAAATACTACTCCATATCCCACAAGAAATTTTCTAGTTCTTTGTCACTTCTTGCACCACCATAAGCCCTTGGCTCTGGAATCCTCACCTTTGTGTGATCATTAATTCTAGGGACAGTGTTTTGTAATTCCCTTTGAAGTTAAACCACCTCTTCACTCAATTCTTCATTTTTCTTGCGTACCAAGGTAATTTCTGATAGCTTAGTCTCATGCCTCGCTGCATAATCTGCCTCCAAACGCGCCATTGTTGCAAGAACAGAAAAATCAACGCCTATTTCAAGAGTCTGTCCAACGAGTGTTTCAAACTATTCCACCCTTTGGCGTAGTTCAGCATTTGTGCCACCGGCCATGTTCTCAAACAATAACACGAAATCTGCTACTGGTCCTCTTGCCACCGCTAGGAACCTGCTCTACTTTGTTACCAGTTGTCACGAGGACGTATTTGATCAGTCCAAAGTCACACCCACGCAATAGTCGAGTTGCGCACTTGACTCAACCTTCCCCAACACTTAGCCAAATTTTCAGCAAGTTTGTACTTAGATGAATTTAGGCAGCAAATGTAAAGAGAACATAGTCAAATACGGGAAAATACTAGCATTTCTACTAATTCGAAAACTTACAAAGAAACCCCTCACTTTGCTATGAACACAAGTCGTTAACAACCCACTTCGTCTAGCCAAGATCACAAGTCGATCTGGCACAAGACCTGTCCAATGCCACGACTTAGACCATTTTGGAAACACTTAGAAACCATCACGTTTCTCTCTTGTTTCCCTCTTGAATTTCACACGAAATTCCCACTTAAAATCTAACTCAGTCCAAAGACACCTATTTATAACACATAGGCAGTCTTTGGCACTTGACAACACATTGACACTTGTTGTCTGCAACTTTTGCCACTTGGCGGGCTAATGCTAAATTTGTTCATATCTTGTAGTTGACATCCACAACTACATAGGTCATGATTTACATGAAATGATAGTGGATACAAGTACTGAACAAACATATGTACAAGTGATTACAAAAAGATATCGCCAACTACTTTGGCATGTGCACTGCATGTGCTCTTGACTTGGTTAGTTGTTGCACGCCTAAGGCTAGCATTGCGCCCAGCCTTGGCTCTTTTGATATTGCTCTGCACCAGTGCCTTGCCCACAACCTTCCGTCCATGATTTAGCCACACACGCCCAACGCCATTGCCGCCCGTACACGCCTTGGCCGAGTTTCTTAATGATATTTTTTAATTCACAAAATATTTTTTCAAAATAAATTTTCTAACTTTCTCTTCAATTGATATTCGTTGTTCATCTTTTTCTTTACAAAGATTTTTTTTAATTTGTAGCCTTTTGTAAAGTTTTAAGAGTATTTTAGTCATTTTAACAAAAGAATAGCTTATCAACACTTTTCTACCAAACACATCAATTGCTTATTATTAGTTTCAGCACGTCTATCCTAACACGTATATGCTTATTAACAAAATCAGTTTCAATACTTAAAAATGCTTTTCAGCACATCAAGCCGGGAGAAATTCAAAAATAGTTAGATTTACAAGTGATCCTTAAAAAAGCCACAGTTTCAAAAGTAATTCTATTTTCATGTAAAGATAAATTTGAACGTAAACATTGTTCAAAATCCGGAAAATACTCCAGCAAAATATACTAGAGTTCCAGTATACTTTGCTGGAACTCCAGCAAAGTATAGCGGTCCAGCATAATATGCTGGAAGTTCATATATACACAGGTGCTCGAATCTCCAGTATATTATGCTAGAACTTTCCGCGTGTTGGAGTTTCGACATAATATGCTGGAAGTTCATACATAGGTGCACCGAACTCCAGTATATTATGTTGGACCGGTCTTTGTTGCAACAAAATAGTGACTATTTTTCAATGACTTGGCAAACATTGATTATTTTTAAATGACCATTCCGAAAACTGGCTAGTGCATGCTATTTTTACCATCAAACTTGTCAGCTATCTACGATTAGCTAATCCAAACGGGCTCAATGTGTGTCTGGATCTGATTTAATTCCTACGATTTAAGTTCTTTTTTTTCATTTGTGTCTTATTAACTAGGTTGCAGACAAAATAATAAATAACTACTACTATTATATGCTAATCTCATAATCATCATTACGGATCTCTTTACCACTACGAGTAGGAGAAGCAAAACAATGAACATATTTACGTCATACTACCAAATAGTCTCTAAAACATAAACATTTATACCAGTAAATATATGTGTTGTCTATTTAATACTGGCCCATGATTTTCCATCATGTTTATAAAATTTTAAGGTGAAAAGGACAAAGTTAAACGAAAATTAATACTAGTATAAGAGCAAAATTTAGACATGAGTCTTTTATTCTCGCTAATGGGATAATAATTGCTCGTAAATCTACAGACGTCATTTATAAATGATGGAGTTTCAGTTTTATTTGTCGTCTTCCTTCTTTCAACGGTATGGTCGGCAGACAAAGTCATAACCCACGACCAAAACCCATACTTGGGTCCTGCACATTTCCAGAATCCAAAAGTCGTAACCCATATTTTTAGGTGCAGAGTGTACAACAACATACATGCATGTTAGGTTTGTAGTTAAAGATTTGAACCTTATAGGTTCGGAATTATAATCCTTTCAAATTATTTAATTTTAAATTAATAAATTTTATATATTTAATAAATTTCTTAAGATAAATATATATATGATTTGAACAAGAGTTACTGGATTCGATCGAACCGCATCCGATACTCTGCCTCCGCCACTGAGGTTCAAGAGTCAAGTTTCCCGAGTCAAGTAAATATTTATAGCATTTCGACATCTTTAACCATGCGCGCGGTTTTTATCTTGACAGTCCGATCCATCGATCGGCTAGACTAACTATGCAGTACGCACCGCAGTGTGCATGTATAACACATTAAAGGTCAAGAAACTATTTCATACAGAATTAGTAAAAAGGTAAAAGACTAGTAATCATTCGACAATGTGAAAGTGGGATTGAAATTCTGGAATTTTTCTTAAAGTTTTATGCTCCCTGCATTTAAAAAAGAATGAACTTATTGTACTACTTTGAAGATCAAACAATATATTTATTCTTTTATCATATTCTTTGCAAATAGCTTTAATATTTAAAATTATTAACTATTATAACACTTTTTATATATTCCCTTAAGTAAATTTTATTTTAAAAAATTTATGTCCGAACTCGCACAAAAAATAATCAATTTAATTCTCGCACTCCAAAGAAGTTATCTTTAGTCACACATTTATAAAATACAGTTTTTTAAACTAAAAAAAATTATTAAGTCGTACGACTAACTTATTATGGTTGTATTCACATAAAATTTTAAAAGATAATAACTACATGTCAGAAGTAATGTAGAGAGAGGTAAGATAACGCTACTTAATCAAATTTTCACCAACCATTTTTGGTGCATTGACCGTTGTTTGTTTCCTCCTGTCTGAATATGTACATTATCAACCGCAAGGAGGAGGAGGATTGGCCCCTTTCCCCTCCAAAGGAAAACAAAGAAAAAATAAGGAGGAAAAAAAAGAGACTCTTTCTGCTTCACTTCAGCTTTAGATCACTTAAGTATCTTTGGTCCCTTGTACAATGCTCCAACTACAGTTAAGTCCTCAGGTTTCTCCCTCTCTTTCAGCCATGCATAGTCACAGCCTCGCTGTTCCTCAGGCACTGAAATGCAGGAAAAAAGGACAAAAACCAAACATTAGGATTTTCATGTTGATGGATAATGTCGGATACAAGTTCCCATGAACTGGCTAGAGCCGTACTGAAAATGTTAATCAAATCAAATTACCATATTTATCCGACACCATTCAAGAAAAGGGTAAATAGACTATCCTTATTGTCTAATCATGTGATTCCAAAAATAGAATAAAATCAAGAAGGCAACTCAAGTTGACAATTTTATAAGCACCATTGTTCCTGGATCTGTCTGCCCACCACGCAACAATTTGGAGAATCATATCTCAACGTAACTACTTAAAAACCAACAAGCTGGAGAATCAAATCTCGATCTAACTAGTATTTTAAAAAGGTCGTCACCTTGCCATCACATTAGTCGAGGAAACGGAGTTGTTTGTCTCCTTATATGATCTTTGAGAAATCCTCACAATATGAACTAACTTTTGAGGTTCAATTAGATCAAAAGTCCGTTATCTTAATTATACCTGTTCATATTTTTGATTACCCAGTAATAGACCCCAGGTTATATTATGTATGCACTAGGTGTTAAGTATCAAGGGAATGGATTGTTGTGTCTTTATACGGATTTTTTGGACAATTCTGACTCGTCGGAGAATGAGTTAGGCCCAAGCTAAGGTCCATATTCTTGTCACAAATCAAAGCTAGAATCAAGTATTTTGAGAAAACACAAGAGGTGTACCTGAGATATTGGCTAACGGAAAGTCATAGTAGTATTGACAGTGGCGACCTTCAGGATCACAATATGGTGGACCAAGCACGTCTAGCACGGCGCAGGCCGTTCTTGCTGTGAAACAGTGCATATTACCACCATCAGATGGATAGAGGATAGAGGTCTTGCATGGAGCTCTAAACGCAGAATTCACCTTCACTTTTGCAAGACGAACTCCAGTTGAATCCGCTTCAACCCCATCTGATAAAAAAATGACCAAAGAAGTTACTCCTCTCCTTAATAAATCTAACAAGTAATTTGTTATAGTAACTGAAACCTCTAAATATTATGGTGCACCAAAAATTTACAGAAAACAAGAGACAACCCCTTTGACCCCATATAACAAGACAAGAGAGGGGGGGGGGGGTTGAGTTTAAGAAGCAAGACAACCTTTTTTAGGACTTAATACATTGGAACAAATGTAGAATAATGATATCTGTACGCTCATTTATATTCTTCTTTACGCCCCAGTTTAAAGACATGCTTCCTATTTCCAAGTGACAATGAGTGAAGAGAACAGTTCAACAAAGCAATCTCCAGCTAAAGAACTTACTGTCTAAAGGATAAGCATTTGGAGTTAATTCAGCAGGGAGATTGTCCGCCCAGTCATACGACTTTATGTGCATTTCTCCGAAAAGAAGTTTGCTAAAAACTGTCATTCCAGGATGATCGTGAAGTGGAATCACAGCTGACGGAGGCAGGCAAAAGATACCAATCTGCCAAAGAAGCAAAAGACTTTATAAGCGTCGAATCAAGACACTGAAGGAAGAGAAAAAGCCAATTCACTTTAGTGGAAAAGTTGCTACATACCGAGAATTTGTCACACTCATGGAGGTGCAGGTATGTTATTTTAGGAGGGGTATCATATGGGGCTGACTTGAAATATGGCAAATTCGGACTCAAGCCAACGTCTGCTTCAACCATACTATCTGCGTACCACGTAAAGAGGATAAGTACATTCTGCCTAAATCAGCACAAAGTGAAATAATACAGCAAAGGAAAACGAGAAATTTGAATTCACATCAAAATAATGTAGTAAATCATTTTTTGCTTCCACAATCTATACTTGCCTAAAAAGATTATTGAAGAACTCTCATTCTTCCACAAAATTTTCTCTGTCACCCAGTGGCGAAGCTAGGAATTTAGCTCAAGGGTATTCAAATTTGAAAGAATGTGAAAAAAAATCCCGACAAAGGGTGTTCAATATGTGTTACATACTTATAAAACGTAATAATATTTTATCTATATACACAGTGCAATGTGGCTTCGCCACTGACGTCACTTCACCTCTCCTCACAAACCCCTGAACCGTACAAGCAAGAACAAATATTGAAGGGAAACGGTATAACAGTTATTTTCCAATCAAACAATAATTTTATTTTCTCTTGTGAAATGGCAACATAGTAACAATCACAACAGAAAACACAATGCAGATAAATCTCAAACACCTTATCCTGAAAACAGTTTTTTTTATATATTTATTTTATAAGTAAATCCTGAAAACAGTAGAAGTAAGCAAATTTAGAAAGAAAGAACATTTATATCTGAAGCAGCATTATCCAAACATTTACATAGTTCCCATATAAAGCCCTAAAACAGAAAGCTATTTCTCAAATGGGAGAGCAAAACAAAACATTTTTGAAAAGACAACCGGATCCTGTCGTACTAAAAGTGGATATATCATTAATCAACCTTATCAAAATCAACTTCTTTATAAATTTGGTAATGTTCCAACGTCATAACCACTACGACAGTGCATCTAGATTAAGCTACAAAAAGGATAAATTTAAAATCGTTAACACCCACAAACATCGTAGTAACAGCTAAAAAAAAATTAATTCTTGCAGTCATTTAGACATTTTTCTGTATTTTTTAATTTAAAGAACTTAAGGATCGAATATTTCCCTTAAGTGCTGATATAACTTCAGAATTGAGTTATAGCTGTCATCATTATAAATTGGAAATATCAGTAAAGGGTAAGCCTGAAAAGAATTGGTAACAATTTACAATGTCAAAATCAACTTTAAAACGAGGTAGTGTAAAATGACAATGCCAGATCATGCATCATATTTGGAGGGGTTGTACTTTATAGCTCAAAACTTGTACTTTAGCCCGACATAATAAAAATGAAATTTTGCAAATTTATGACGCAACAGCAATTCAACACTTAAAAAAAAAAAAAAAAACTCAAATGAATCAACTAACATACCTAAAACTGCCTTGAGACGTTCAATGTTTTCTGCAGATGGTACAACACCAGGGCCACAATTAGCAAACACTTGTTTGCAAGTTTCATACAGTATTTGAACCGGCGACACCCTCCTCTGTCTTCTCCGGTTCTTTTTCCAGTCGCTGTACTCCTTACCTTTTCTTTCACTTACATTTTTCTCAATCCTCATTTTACCAATTTTTAAACTTGAAATCAGAAGATGGGAGTAATTCCAATAGAAAACTGGAAAACAATGATCTGGGGTATTTTTATTTGGATATTTTTCTTCTTGATATTTACTATGTGCAGTATAATGTTGTTGATGATGAAATTCTACGTTCTTGACTAAGTATAAATGGGTGGGAGGGGCCGTAGAATTGATATTGAAAGAGGAGAGAGCGGAATAACAGAAAACCAGGGGCCATTTTCTGGCTTTCCTTTCCTATGGGCTATGCCACTAGCGGATTCTTTTCTTCTTCTTTATCCTCTTTTAATACTATAAAAGATTACACCCAATCCCCCCCCCCCCCCCCCCCTCCACTTTTGAGATTGTCTTTTACCCCCTAAATGTTTCCTAATTTTAACCCTTCCAGTCATTTCTTTCCCTTTTTTCCATTTTCTTTTAAATTAACTGTTATATTAATTACCATACTAATGGGTTTTAATATATTATAAAGTAATTGTTTATTTATGTGTGAGGTCTTTAGCCGCCTGTTTGGATGGTTGTTAATTATCGTATCGTATCGTCTTGTTAGTTTAAATACAATATTTGTTTTGATTGGTACTTAAATTTGATAGTTGTTAATTATCGTATCGTATTGTCTTGTTAATTTAAATACAATACTTATTTTGATTGATACTTAAATTTTATTGTATTGTATCGTTAAATTTGTCGTTACGTAATGAAGAAATGTGCCATTTTATGTAACGGCCGATTTGATGTGGTTGCATCGTTACCTTATCTTTTTTTATCTCAATCTCACCCTTCATTATTAGTAAGTAATTTTATTTTATCATTTACCCTACCTTTTATATAGTAATTTTATCTCGTATTATAATTTTTCTTTATAATATTACAAGTTTATTCTTCATATTGTTAATGCGTGATATTATGAAATGATGACAAACATCACAATCTTTCCAAACATTGTGTTTATCAAATGATACAATACTATACAATATAATACGATATATTATGAAATGATATGTAGCAACCATCTAAATAAGCTGTAAATTTATTTGTGAATTCTTTTAATACTATCCATATCATATGTCGAGTCATATAATATGTGATTTTATAAAATATATTAAAATAAAACTTTAAATAAGTAATTATAAATAAAGAACTAAAAATAATATACTTGCATTGTCAGTAGCTATTATATATTATTGTTAGTTAGAATATTGAATAACTCTAATTAGCAAAAACCTGAAGTATTAATGACAATTGTGTGACCGAGTAATCCACTTGTTCGAAGAGTAAAAAATAAATATACATTGGATATAATATTACATATTTCAAAGAAATAATTTAATAAATCAAATAAAAGTTCGTTCCAAACTAAAACCAAACTTTATAATTTTTTGTTCCAAACAAACATCAAATTCTGTAAGCAGACAATTAACTTAAATCAAAAGGTAACTCTATTATCGAATAAAACCTCGGATATTGACTAAATGTGTCAAGTTTCTTTAAACAAATAATGTCTGATATTAAACAATAAATATTTTAGAATAATTAGCAAAATACCTAAATATCTCGATAGCTCTCTAAACTCATACAATTAAATAATTAGCTATTCAAACTTAACTAATGATCATATAGATACCTCACCTTACTATATAAGTGTGTCTTTCCATTTACTTTTCAGTGTGATTAATAAGAACTTAACACGTATACCAATACTTTGCAGCTAATTAAGCTTATTCTCAAGCTCTAAATCATTATGGTATTTGTTTTACCAAAAACGTGTTAATTCTTTCTTTAAACGAGTAATGGATGAAATGAAGAATTATTCTTAGTTAAGTTTAATGATTGTTAGATCTTTGAGTATGACGAGGAATAGAATTGGTTTATGCGCCGCAGTAGTAAATGCAAGTCAAAACGTGTGCGATGATTGCTAATGAATACTCAAGAAAATCTGTAGATTAAATGCATGCAATGACAATAAATATAATAATGAATGATATATCACCCAAATGTTGAATGACTAGGATCAATCAGCCATTTGTCTGCAATGTGGATAATAGCAAACATGGATGAATACAAGAGTATCCTCCGACTCAGAAATCACATTATTTACTAATTTGTTTATGAACTTTTGAATAATTGTTTAAAAGACACACCAGAAACGAAGTAAAATGACTAAATAATCACTAGTTAGGTTTGACTGACTAATAATATTGACAAAATAATGCTACGTTTGGCATCATCATATTTTTGAAACAAAATGCAATCTTCAACTGGTGATGGCGTGAAAAATTCCTGCACTAATATATATACTCCCATACGTGTATAATTTTGTACCAAGGAGTAATATTTTATTAGATTTGAGACGAATTTAAATACGTAGTGGTCTAGATAATAGGGTATGAACCTAGTTATCGTACTTTTTAAAATGTCAGCAGTTTCCTTTGTCTCTATACATTGAATGTCAGCTCACTCTTGTGCTTTTCCTCAGTTTCTGATTCGATCTCCAACTGAAAATCACTATCCCAATATGCATATATTCATACTTAGAGCCCGTTTGGCATTTCTCTAATTAATAATAGACTGTACAATACTTTTTTGTTCCCAAATATTAATCGTTTAAAAAATTTAAATTTACTTGGACATATTTGAGGTTTTAGAAAAACAAGTAAAATTTAATCCTTTCAAATTATTCTTATTGCTTCTATTAGGAGAATGTAATTAATTGAGATATTTAATATTAAAGCGCTATTAAATTCTTATCTTACAAATGCTTATAAGATATATAAAATAGGGATCAGAGATAGTAATAAAGTTAACTATTCGTTAAATATATACTATCAGATTTTTCTATAACAACATGGTTATATATATAACAATATTTTTTTTCATAAAAGTTAAGCTTTTTCGGATTTAATTTTTATGTTAGGTTATAATATATATTTTATATAATAATATTTTTCTATAACATTCAAAAATATTTAGAACAAACAAGACTGTTATAGAGAAGTTTAATTGTAATTGGGGTGGTAGTTAACGTCATTTGCAGATAACTACTAAGGTGGTGAGTGGTAAAGCCAGGAAAGAAAGTAGTACTCCCTCCGGTCCAAAATAAGTGATTTTTTTTGCATGTTTTCATGCAGATTAAAAAATCCACATTTTAGCATAATTAGTAATGAAATTGATTATATTAACTTTTATTATCCCGTATAAATACTCCTAACACATACTCCAACATTATTTACTCCAAGGGCAATGCAGGAAAAAATTAATTAATTAATTCTTGAAATTTTAAAAAATTATTTATTTTGAACTACAAGAAAAAGATTATAAAATCACTTATTTTGGACAGGAGGAAATAGTAATTCTGAGTGGAATTTTTTGTCAACGTGGCTACCATGCAATAAAAGGTTTTTTTAGTAGTTACTCCTATCATTTTATGACACGAAGGTTTCGTGAATCTCACTGCAGATCTGTTTTCCTTCAGTAATTACATAGTAGTTGACAGTGTAAGAAAAAAAAAATTAAACATAATAAGCTTCTCTTCAGTTTAAAATAAGTGATTTTTATATTTTTACGCAGATTAAAAAATTCATATTTTAACATTAATTAGCGATCATATTAATCTTTACTATTCCATATAAATACCCCTAATACATACTCCAACACTATTTACTCCAAGAGCAATGTAGGAAAAAATTAATTAATTCATTCTTAAAATTCAAAAAATCACTTATTTTGGACCACAAAAAAAATCAAAAAATCACTTGTTTTGGACGGGGAGTAATAAATTGCAAAGAAAAAGATCAAACGACAATTTTGAACAACCGGCCAGAACGGAAAACATGACCACACTATGACGTAGTTGTTCATTGTGTAAATTGATGGATTATGCCTATGTAATGTAAACAAAACATCTGCCCTCCACCTTTTTCCCATGTTAACTATATAATATATGAATTTTTGACATAAATTCGAATTCATTACTGAAATGAGTGGAAATAGGTTTATAAAACCACCTAGGGCTACGGTGGTATAGTTAAAATTTCTTGAATCCTAGAGTAGAAATCTCAACTACAAACCATGAGAGTAAATATTGTTCTATAATTTTACTACTCTTCTCCTATCAGATGCAGATAATTAAATAAGTTGTTTGGCCATATCCTTTGTAAATATATTTTAAATATTTTAATTATAATAATTTATAATACTTTTTAATGTAATTTTAAATATCTTCATTTTATTTCAAATATTTTGAATTTTTTAAGCCAAATTAACACAATTTTTTTTAGTCCATTTGAGCCACGTACTCCTAAAAGGTAAATTAAAGCGGAAGGAATGGTATTATAACATTACCCAAAAATCAATTTTCTTTCTTTTGTTACGTAAAAGTTATTCAACTTTGTCTTTATTACCCAAAAGTTACTTTTTTTTTATTACACAAAAATTAATTTTACTAGGATCTAGTTATCACAATAATCACTTTGAATAGAATTTACAAACCTTTAACCTGAAAAGTCTAATATGCCCTTGACATTATAAAGCCTCCCATTTATGTAATACCTTCTATATATGCTATAGAATTACTTTTACCAGGGTTTTACTTGATAAAAGTAATTTAATATAATGTTATTTATTATTATTATAATATATTCATACATTTAATTTTCTTAATATTAATTTTTAAGATATATAAGTAATATTATTAAATTTGACAACAACATTATCATATGCTTAATAAATATGTTTAATGAAAATTAAAAAAATCAAAGTTCATTGATTTATCAGCCAAGCCATACCCATTAATTTGATAAATAACTTACCTATATTTAGCAAAATGATACATCAGTTTAATACTTTCAAATAAATAATATTAACAGATAAAGCTTTGTAAAAATTGATATTAAATACAAATATTTTTGAAGTTTTTTTTAAAAAAAATTTATTGACTATAAAACTATCATTTGTTAAATAAATATGTTTTTATTATTTTAAATAAATATTAAATAATAATTTTTTTTAATCATTTTTATATTTAAAATATGTTCATCTTTGATTATGATTAAACAAATTGAGTGCCGTGGAAAAATTATATGTATGATATATTATAAAATAATTTAAAATTATTTTAATTCTAAGTAAAATACCTAGGTAAAAATATATTATGTAGTATATACTATAGAAAGTATTCCATTTAGGATTTATAATATTTTAAGGGCACAATAGATTTTTCAAGTAAAAAAGTATTGTAAAATTTGGCCAAGGTGATTTTTGTGAGAAATAGAGTAAAGAAAAATAATTTATGGGTAATGAACACAAAATTGAATGCTTTTTATGTAACAAAAATAAAAAAAGGTAATTTTTACGCATGAACACAAAGTTGAATGACCACCATAAATTTTACTTGTCTAGTGATAAATGAAGGTTTGGGGATCCTAGGTTCATAATTTCATATCCAAAGAAATCAAAAACTCTTGGTGATTTTTATCTCATATTTTCAAATTTTAAACAGAATTATCTATTATTTATGCTAGTAGAAAGTAACAAATGCCTCAGCAAAATTAATCGAAATTTCGGCAAATTTACGATAAATATAATTTTAAAAAATAAGGAAACAACGACCTCAGTTGCAAATTGCAATCGTAAGGTAACCTAATTAGACAGGTTATTCTATTTAAGGGGATTAGAAATGAAACAGGGCAAGCTGCCCATCCCTATCCATACAAGAAATGGGAATTTTCTCGACAATTGTGATTGAAGGCAGAATGCAGAGTACCACCGTTACCAACCCCCTATGCTAACATCACCACTGCCCGCCTTTAACAGTTGTACCTTCCAACTTCTGGATGGTCTTTGCCCTCTTCTCTATGTCATCATCATCAAATCCTAACTGCTGCAACGTGTCATCTATAATTCATGTAACCCCATGTTTTTTTTCCTGACGTGGCAGCTCCATTGGCTTAATATGTCCTTTGACGTGTACGCCAACTTTCACGTGTCCTAGCACACTGTCACTGTTTCATTTTACGTACAATGTATTTGACTGGACATAAACCTCTATAGATAGATGGTAGAACTTTTGTGATTAAAATTACGTTACTTCATTATAAAAAGCTTATGGTGTAATTAATTATAAAAAGGTTGTATTTTCCTTAACAAATTTAAAAAGGAAAAGGCGTGAAGATAATGAATCTAAGGGAGTAATTTTTCCCATAAAAACATCGCCAGGCAGTACGAGTATGGATTGGTAGTATTGCTAATACCTTTATTAGAAAAAAGAGTTACTTGGTAGCTGCAATGTAAATAAGGACGAAATGTAGTCTTGAAAATTTCATATTAATGTTATACTACTATTTTATCTAAAGACACATAAATTATCTCAAGAACATTGGAAAGAAAATTCTGATATGCAGTATTTGGACATTCATTAAATAAACTATAGGTTTGCACTCACGATAGGTTAATTTCTAGGTACTCCAGATCAGATTTTTCTTTTCAATGTCCTTGAGCTAATTGATGTGTCCTCAGAAAAAGAGCATAACAATACGATTTGTCAAATTTCTACAAATTCGAGAGCCTAATCAATATCAAATTTAAGGGTCGGAGGCAAGAAGAACGTAATACTACTATACAACATTGAGTAAGCAGATGGAAAAAAACCCCAAAACCATCGAGTAAAAAAAATCAATGACGAGATCGATGTTTTTAGAATGGGTTAATGGGTGCGCACACTTTTACATATGAATAAAGAAACGAGATAAGGATGCAATGTAAGTTTCGAAGATGAATCTTAAGTGCAGTACAACAACAACAACAACAACAAACAACAACAAACCCAGTTTGATCCCAACATGTGGGGTCTGAGGAGGGTAGTCTGTACGCAGACCTTACCTTACCTAATGCAGGTAGAGAGGCTGTTTCCAATAGACCCTCGGCTCAGGAAATGAATCTTAAGTGCAGTGCCAGTCGAAATTCTGTCATTATCATGTTTCCATTATATTTCACCTTTTATGTACACACTGCATCCCACTTCTCAGAAGAAACTTTGATCCAAATCTAATTGAAGTTATAAGCAGTCCAGAGTGTGGATTGTACTGAGTGTGCGAATGAAGTGACGTTTTGGAATTTGAGTCCGGGCAGCTAGGTTGAACCATTATCTGGCTCTTCTTCAGTATCACTCTGTGATTGAGGACTCCAAAATTTTGATTCCAGGATGCTTGAATCAGAAGAGATAGGAACCATCGCATTGTTGAAGTCCTGAAAATACATGGCACTATGGTCTTCGTCATTACACGCTGTAACTATTCTACATCCATCAACAGCCATTGCAGAACACCCAAAGCCTGGAGGGGAATCACATTGAAGACAACTAATCAAAGAACATGTTCGTCTACCATTCCCCGTCTCCCAAACATGTACTTTGATATCCTCCAGCCCACCACTAACAATTTTGTAGGGATCCATGTGCAAGAGATTTACATTGCCTTTATGTCCATCTAACTCCGCTACTGCTTGTCCCTTCTGCATGTCACAGCCTCTTCTGACATCCCAGAGCATTGCTCTAACAACCATATTTGCATTAGCTTTTATCAGTTAGTTACCTTCCAATTAAACCAGCAGTATAACACAAACCTAAAAGATGCATCCCAAGAACAAAAATGACAATTACAGAGGCCGGTTGATGCATAATGATGTAACTACTTATGAAACAAAGTCAAACCTATGAGTGGCAAGAATCCAAGCAGTGAGTCTGAAAGATCATACCTTTGAGCTAACCCTGTGCAGATCAGTGATTTCTCTGGCAACATTTGAAATGAATGTAATTCTTCTTGATGGTTCACTTTAAAGACTTGACGCATTGTTCTTATATCAATTGCAACAACCGAGGAACCAGCCGCAACATAGATCAGTGATTCATGACACTTCATTGCCTTAGGTGCGCCAGGCACAGTGCTCTTTCCCACACAGCATGAAGAGCGAACAGCAGATGAAGTAGAAGTGTCCCAAACCATCACCTGCCATGAGCAACTAAAGTTAAGGTCGAAAGCAACTACTCTCCCGGTCCAAAATAAGTGACTTTTTTGATTGTTTTCACACAAATTAAAAAATCTACCTTTTAACATTAATTAGGAATAAAATTAACCATATTAACCTTTACTATCTCTTCACATAAACACTCCTAACACATACTCCAATACTATTTACTCCAAGGGCAATGTAGGAAAAAAATAATTAATTCATTCTTGAAATCTAAAAAAATCACGTATTTTGGACCACAAAAAAATGCTAAAAAATCACTTATTGTGGATCGGAGGGAGTATTGATTCTACACCAAGAAATACAAAAGTTCCAAAAGAAACTAAACTAAAAGAGGTAATAGGGGTTCAAGGATGCAAGTTGCATGCGGATAATCATTGCAAATCAATCAAACCATCGGCAGAACTAGCTTCGCAAGTTGCTGCACTGCTTGTTTCAGCCACTTGAGCCTTTTTTTTGTCATGCCACTTAAGCCTATTTTCACTTAAATGCTGCGATACAACAACAACAACTACCCAGTAAAGACCCACAAAGTGGGGTCTAGAGAGGGTAATGCGTACGCAGACCTTATCCCTACCCCGATAGGGCAGAGAGGCTGTTTCCAATAGATCCTCGGCTCAGGAGGACGGAAATAAAAATAAGAAAAGAATATATTAGTAACTCCAGCAGAAATCGTATAAATAGTAGCATAAGCATAAAAACCATAAGATAAATGACATGCAATAACATTAGCCGGTATCTAAGACCCGGGGCTAAGATAAATAGCAAGGATAGTGTGCGCTCAACATAAACCGCAAGCCCTCTAAGATCAACCATATCCAAACCCGCCCCGCCCCGGGAATGAAGTACGAAAAACTCTACTACCCCCTATCCTACAGCCCTGATGCTTGACCTCCAGACCTTCCTATCAAGAGCCATGTCCTCGGAAATCTGCAGTCTCGCTATGTCCTGCCTAATCACCTCTCCCCAATACTTCTTTGGACGCCCTCTACCTCTTCTCGAACCCACCACCGCCAACCGCTCACACCTCCTCACCAAGGCATCAAGGCTCCTCCTCCGCACGTGTCCGAACCATCTGAGCCTCGCTTCCCGCATCTTATCATCCACCGAGGCCATGCCCACCTTCTTCCTAATCCTATCTATCATAGCGTGCCCTCACATCCACCTAAGCATTCTCATCTCTGCTACCTTCATCCTCTGTATATGGGAGTTCTTAACCAGCCAACACTCTGCCCCATACAACATGGCCGGTCTAACCACAGCTCTATAAAACTTACCTTTAAGTTTCGGTGGCACTTTCTTGTCACACAAGACTCCAGATGCAAGCTTCCACTTCATCCAGCCCGCCCCTATGTGACGTCCTTGTCGATCTCTCTGTCCCCCTGAATCACCGACCCGAGGTACTTGAAGCTATCTCTCTTGGGGATGACCTGAGATCCAAGCCTCACGTCCCTACCTACTTCACTCACCTCAGCGCTAAACTTGCACTCCAGGTACTCAGTCTTAGACCTGCTCAATTTGAAACCCTTAGACTCGAGGGTCTGTCTCCAGACCTCCAGCCTCTCGTTAACACCGACCCTCGTCTCATCAATCAGAACTATGTCATCAGTAGTGGTGTTCATAAAAAAACGAACCAAACCGACCAAAAAAACCGATACTTTTTAGGTTTGGTTTGTTTTTGGTTTTGAATTTTAAAAACCGATCAAATTTGTTTTGGTTTTAATAAAAAATAACCGAAAAAACGAACCAAACCGACTATAAAAGTAGCTATTTAAATTTATTATTACATCTATATATATGTATATTTTATAAAACGTTCTAAAATTTTATGGCATATTAGTCAATTATATTTTTAGTCTAGTTCTTTGCTATTATAATAATCTAATTCTTTGCCTTTACATTCTAGTTTGATTGGTAGTTTTCTTTTGCTAAGTACAAGAATTTATTTCGTGTTAAAAATAATTGATTTTTAATTGAGTACTTTAATTATTTATCACTATTTGATTCAATTATCATCAATATATCTTCGTAAATGATAGACTTCTCAAATACAATTGATTTGATAGTGGTACATTGAAAATGTAGTCGCCGGAATATGTGTTTGGTAGTGTATGTCTCATATTTAAGGAAAAAACCCGATGAATAACCGAAAAACCGATAAAAACCGAATCAAACCGAATCGATAAAAAACCGACTTAATTGGTTTGGTTTCGTTCCAATATTTAAAATACCGACTTACTTGGTTTGATTTCTTTTTAGGGAAAAACCGATCCAAACCGAACCATGAACACCCCTAGTCATCAGCAAATAACATACACCATGGCACATCCCCTTGAATATGGTGTGTCAGTGCATCCATCACCAAGGCAAATAGGAATGGGCTAAGCGCAGAGCCTTGGTGTAAACCCATAACAACTGGGAAATGCTCCGAGTCACCTCCCACAGTCCTAACCTTAGTCTTAGCTCCATCATACATGTCCTTGATCGCTCTTATGTAGGCTACTGGCACGCCCTTTTGCCTCAGGACATCTACAGAGCACCTCCCTAGGGACCTTGTCATACACTTTCTCTAAGTCAATAAACACCATGTGCAGATCCTTCTTCTTATCCCTGTATTGTTCCACCAACCTCCTAATAAGGTGGATAGCTTCCGTGGTGGATCGACCCGGCATGAACCCAAACTGATTGTCGGTTATCAACGTTGCCTTCCTCACCCTCGCCTCAACCACCCTCTCCCAGACTTTCATAGTATGGCTTAGTAACTTGATGCCCCTATAGTTGTTACGACACTGGATATCACCTTTGTTCTTGTACAACGGCACCACTATACTCCATCTCCACTCCTCCGACATCTTTTTCGTCCTAAAAATTATATTGAACTTAAATGCTGCGATGTTAAAAACAATTATTACTGAGAATCTGTGAGATGTTTGCTTAAAGGGAATTGAAGTTTTTCTCTTTGTTAAATGCGCCATGGGAATATAAATGATAAAAGAAATTTATTCTTCTACAAAACTACATTGAAAAAAGGTAAAAAGGGAACAAAGGGATATATAAAAATGATGTCTCCTCTCTCAAAGAACTTGTGCAAACTAGATTCTGCAAATGAGATCACAGAGCCTGGAGTTCGCTATACATATTCACTTCAAAGTACGTGGCTTAAGGAGGAGAATTTGCAATGTCGTGGTTGATTATCAAACTTCACGAAAAGAAAGAATGTATCATTATGGAAGTCAACTCACTTGGTTTTAGAAGGGGGGAACACATCAAGTATCGGAATTTCTTGCAAGGCTTTACAAATCATGTATGTGGGGAAAGCTGAGTTCAAAGGCAACTTAGATTAACTGGGGACTATGTAAAAGGACAGAATAAGATGATCCCCCGAAGGGACAGTAGCATCTTGGCACACGACCAAGCTCAACTGCCCCTCATGCTTCTACTTTTCTAGAGAAAAAAATGGAAAGCATTAGAAGCTTGCAGAAATTTTCAGTTCCTTGGAAGAATATTTTTTCCACCTAACAACACAGAGTAATGCACAAGATGTTAACTCCAAATGCTAAAAAGAGGACTAGTAAACAAGAGAAGGAACTTCCTTATGGAATTTTCTCTCAATATAAAGTATGAGTTCTAACTTAAGAGCTAATTATGCTAATAAAAAAGGGGAGGCGGGCACACAAGGCATCTCGCATTCACTCACGATCCGGGTAAGGACCGAACCTCAAGGGGTGTGATGTAGACAGACTACCCTGATGCAAGCATTAGGGGCTGCTTCCACGGCTTGTACCCGTGACCTATAGGTCACACGGAGATAACTTTACCGTTGTTCAAAAACTCCCTTTGGGAGCTAATTTTGCTAATACTCTAATCAAAAGTTTTTCGTATTAAATAACAGGAAAATTAATGTAAATGAAAAAAACATAATAATAACTTAAAAAGAGAAAGTGCAAAATCTAGTAGTCAACATAATTAAATAAAATGTCAGGGAAAATTTTAGAACCACATTCAAATTTGGCACCGTTAGTGTAGCTTGCTCATAAATCAAACTAAAATGTCCCAACACAGATCACAATACCTTGGAGTTCCTTGATATGCTCACCAGAAGAGATGTCTTGTGCCTGAAACCAGAGAGATTCAGACAATAAGACAGTTGAGAAGAAGATAAAGCTCAAATTACAACCTCTTAAAAGAATTTAATGTTCCCATCAGAAGAACTAAGATTCACCAAGCTATAGGTTAGATTTCTCTCAATTCATATTCATAGCAAAGAATATTGACTACCCCTGCACTGTGTGATCCAAATACTGAAGCAGCCAGCAGATCATCATAAACAGAAAGAAGGAAACCAGAAGAAAGCAGGTTTCTATCTACTTAATATGTTCAGTTACAAAGAATTGCTTTCTTGGGTTAAGTCTCTTGGTTATGCATGTTGCAAGAGAAACTGGTATAATGTCCGTGTGATTACAGATGAAAGAAAATCACAGGTGTATCCTGAGAGCGCCAATGATACTGCAAGAGAAACAGTTCCAAATATTCAGTTGGGTATTCACGTTGCTGGATTGCACGGTGCACACAGTACTAACATGAATGATATTAAACATTACTAATAACTTTCCAAAATACATTTGATGAGTGTATAAATATTAGATCACGATAACTCAGCTTTGAAAATCACAATAAGCATAGGCGTATTTCGGCTTTTGGGTGGAGTAGTCCAGGACTACTTCACTAAATCTTTTGGGATTTCAAACCATCGCAACTATTGGATCCCAATTTATCAAAAATTATCATTAGATTTTAGCAGACCTCAACTATACTGTACCTCCTCAGTATTCTATATTTTTCTTTCTTTTTTCTTTTGGATATGGAATCAATAAATATTTTTCTCTTTTTGGAATATGTTTTCCCACTTTAAGAAATTTTAGAAAAAAGAATGTTCAAAATGCTTACACCTTATGATTGACCTTCACTGTTTGCCTGTAAGAACATCGTGGAGTAACTCAATACAGCATTTTCACTCTAATTAACAACAGATAGACGTGAAGCTAATGCAAGCTCTTGCTTGATTGCAATATCGCTTTGGAGATGCTCGTTTCTTGAAAGCTATACAATAGAGATTCAGTACAGTTGTACCAAAAACAAAGGCTGTTTCCTTAAATACTGCTTCTGTTGAAACGATTCAGTGAGGAAAGAAGCAATCCAGATTGTCAACCAAAAACTGGCACCTAAAGAACCAAATCCAGATGCCAATTTCCCAAGTAAGAAGTTTTGGCGGCAAAACAGGATAATAATGTAGATAATTTGCAACAAATATGCAGAGCAATTACATCATACCCGGCAACTGACATCAGCACTACAGGTTTCTCATGCCCGTAAAGTGTTGCCTTTAAAGCTTGTTGGCCGCGCTTACCACTAGAATCAAGGGACCATAATCGAACAGTTCCATCTAAACCACCGCTTGCAAGTATATTACTAGGACAATCACCCACCAATTTGTCTGAAAGTGTGGAAACTGGACCATTATGGCCTCTGAAACATCGTTGGCAACGCCCCTAAAAATGAATCCCACAGGCAAAACTGAGAAAATGATGGGCAACATAGTTATTTAAAGAGATTGGATACCCATATACAGAATCTAAAACGAACATAACCAGAAACTGATGCATGTTCATATGCATAGAACAAGACATTCACCGAATTGGCATATTCTCTAGGTACCAAAGCATCATGAGAATTAGGCTGTACTTGCATTCAAAATAAGGTGCAGCATTCATCGGTTCCACTAATGGGAATCAGTATCATAAAGTAAACATAATTTTGCGCGAAAAGAAAATGTGCAAAACTTCAATAGTTCAACTAATGAGAATCTGCATCATAATGTAAACACACTTTAGCACAATATCCTTATAGGCTATGGAGCAGCCATGATGCATCAGAAGAATATTCTATTTCTTTCTTTTGCAATAGGAAAATGATATTCAGCAAAGAATATTGAGTAAAACAGCAAGCATGACAAGTCCATATATGGTGAAAACAATACTTTAAATTAACAATAATAAATTTTAAGAGATTCAACTAAAAGAATTTCCAGATTAGAACGTCACTGATAGGACAAGATTTGATTATGAGTTTCATAAGCTCATTAGGTTCAATAACTCATGAGACCCAGGACAAACACAAGTATTCACGCAAACATTAAAGGAACTAAAAGTCATCTTGAGTTATTTAGATTACCTTCCACCATAGCCGAATTGAATGGTCAAAGCTTGAGGTTACCAAAAGATTGTCATTTTTCTGCATCTTGCTACTATACAGGCATGTCTCTTCAAATGGAATTAATCTGCAGTTAGTAGAATTATGACTATTGCTACACATATTAAAAAAAAATATCAAAACTAAGACATAACATATTTGTAAGGGAAGCAAACAAGTACTGAATCAGCTAATCCAGAACTTGTTCAGTTACATCCTTCAAGTCTATCTTGGATGAAGTGTGAAGCCCGTAACATTCTCCAAAGTTGTTCACTCTGTAGCTTCCTAAGAACATTTCCATCTTGAAGCAGAGATGAGGTCAACATATCCATCTACTTTGCTTCTTAATTTCACGGTGCTAACTCTCAAAACTCACTTGGACCACAGAAAAAGAAAATGTAAAGCAACTCTAACCTCATAGAAGTAATTCTGGCGGTGTGATCACCGAGTGTGACATATGGATCACTTCCATCCAGAAAATTGTCAATGTTCACTATATGCACTGAAGATCCCTGCATACAAGTTAGTAACAAAAAAATCGTGTCATATAAATACTAATAAATATGGTTGAATATTCTATCAACTCGACTCCAGAAAATAAGGATTACAACTACCGGTCTAAGGTCCACATTGCAATTGAAGGAAAATATCCAAGATAATATAGTCAAGTAATAGCTAATCGTAACCCCTCCTTGCACACACAACCACCAAGATGCACTTTGTAAGCACTTTTGAGTTCTATGAAAGGAATAGCTAATTGTACTGTGACAGGAATTTGAAGAAATGGTAGACATACTACCTGAGAAAATATGATATTGTCTTTGTCAAGATGCAAATTTTCATGAGGTTTAGCCTCAGTAGGAAACTCTACAACGATAGGGTCAATGAACTTGAACTGCAGCACATCACTACGCCTTGCAAGGTATGCTTCCCTGGCAGTTGGTGTATGAGGAAAGCTAGAAGGTACTATTGGAGACCACTGCTGTCTGAAAAACATGAGCTTAGTACTAATCTCTAAGAAACTGGCAAACAATGAAATACTGGAAGCAGAGAAGATAATCTCTCCAAAACACACCAAACAGTCACAATTTTCCAATCATAGGTACTTTTGAAGCATTTTGGAGAGTCCTTCTCCCAAATTAGCTTCCTTTAAAGAAACAAGGCCTACTTCTGAATACTCTTTAGCTTCCAATGCGAACTACTTTCGTGTTAATTATTCAGAAACCACGACTCCCAATATATAAGAAAATCTCTCTTTTTGATCAGTACTCAGAAAATAAATTTGGCAAATATGTAAGAAGATATATGATTTAAGATACCGATACCCTAAGTAGTTAAAAGTTGCTCTACATCACCAAAGTTTAGCAGTAGCTTTAATTTTAAATTCAGTTTTTGAGTTAAAGAATAAAATCTGCCCTACTCGAAAGAGTTAAATAGTGCTGATTTCTCTTCAATTAGATGGACAATAGTGCTGCTAGGCTCATTTACATTTACACCGCAGATTCGCTCGCAAATAGAGATGCATAATTGCTATCTTTATCCAGCCGCTATCATCAAATTAATAAACAAGTGTTTAATTAATTAGAAGAAAGACAGAAAGTATAACCTGAAAAGGGATTGCCAAATAGAGTCAGAATAGGCAGCTCTTTGAAGGTATTTACAAGACATAGCCATGTTTGACAGGTCTTGAAGATTCAAGTAAGTTGCACAGTGAACCAATGCGTCCATGTCGAGGCCTGTTATGCTTGTCGAGCTATTTTCAGTCGCCGGTGAAGTGTCCCCCATTTTTGGATTCTTTCTATTCAAACCCTCAAAAAAGTCACAAATGAATGGCGAACTGTGTGAGAAAGTTCTAGAATTGTTAAATGGAAGGGAAGAGCTATTTGAAAAGGAAGCTGATATGTGACGGAAATGTAATTTTTTGTATTATGGGTTAATGCGAATTTTTTGTATTATCTTATTTTAATTCACTTCTAAAATAAAGGGAAATTCTAACTTCAACATTAATACAAAGTATTATGACACAAAATTACATACCAAATTATATTTACAGTTATACACATTACAACGATAAAAATGACAATTTTATAGAATATCCTAAAATCAAATTCTAAAAATTAGATAACAAAATATAAGTATTTTTTTTTTCAAAATAATGTAATGTATTTATATTAAACTTGACCTACTAATTTGGAAAGTAAAGCAATCTTAACCAAAAGAATATTTGAAAAATAACGAAGGTTAAAAATTAAATATATTTAGAGCCGTCAAAATGGTTTTTGGCCGTGAAGCCAGCCCAACCCAATCCGCTATATGGCTAGGATTGGGGGGCTTTTGCATATATACTCGCTTTTTGGGTCACGTTTTAACTTATCCCCTTTACAAAAAAAATTGTAAGCGTACCCACTTTTCGCATAAACTTCAGGCATATGGGCATGAAGTAGCAAAGACAATCACACAAACTTCAACATTCTAGGTTTTTTCAAAAACTTCAGCAGAAGTGCTGAAATTATTTAGTTCATTTGTAAAAACTCCAACACTAAATAAGCTGAAGTTTTGTCCTGGATTAATTAGTTTTGTCATAAAGCTTTTTCAAAAATTTCAACACAAGTGTTGAAGTTATTTAGTTTATTTGTAAAAACTTCAGCACTAAATAACCTGAAGTTTTTGTCCTGGATTAATTAGTTGTCATAAAACTTTTTCAAAAACTTCAGCAGAAGATGTTGAAGTTATTTAGTTTATTTGCAAAAATTTCAGCACTAAATAAGCTGAAATTTAGTTTTGCAATAAAGCTCTTTAAAAAAATTCAACAGAAGTGTTGAAGTTATTTAGCTCATTTGTAAAAACTTCAGCACTAAATAAGCTGAAGTTTTGCACATGTATCAGGAAGGTGGTGCCTGAAGTTGTAAAAATTAGGGTATATGTTAAATAATTTTAAAAATATGGGTATATGTTAAATGGGGGCGACCAAATAGGGCGCCCAATGCAATTTCTACCTAGGATTGAGCTAGGATTTTTTGAGCCCGTTTAAAATTGAGGCTTATAATCCCGGACCAAGTCATTCCACTGGCCCTTGAGGCTTCACCGAAGTTGGGCCTGTGCTGACCCGTGGGCCAAAAAATTAATTAAATTCAAATTAATTGACTATTAAATATTTGAAAAAAGTAAAAACTAAAAAAACTATTAACTATAATCTCCATTCCCCAACCCTAGATTGCTCATATACCCTTCCATAATTTTGATTTTTGACATGTATGTAATACGACTAAATTAGTTTTTCTTTTGCTTAGCTAATAACGAACTTAAAATATTTTAGGCGCTCAATAATAATATTTTTTTCAAAAGAAAATATTACTTTAAGCGCCCAATTATCAGTTTAGATTACTTTACTATATTATTAATATTTAAACTGCTCTTCAATATAGAAAAAGATCAATTTTAAATACACACACCCAAAAAAAATTGAACACTAACAAATTTGAGAAATTTTAAATTTTTATGGACTATGATGATAAAATCAGCAAATGATGTTAATCTTAAATATAAAAACCTCAGCATATAAACTTATTGAAGCAATATTTGAATGTGTGAAAAATCAATGAAAAATATTAAGAAAATATTCATGTAACTTTAAAAAAGAAGAGCTAAAGATATAGAGAATTTGCATTTCAATTACGAGATTACTCGTTAAATATCAAACTTTTTGTACGTTCTAAGCAAACAAAAGTTGTTTATATGATTAATAGACTGTCACGAAAAAATATTTAAAGATTTAAAAAAATTATTTTTTCTAAAAAAAATTGAAGGGCCAGCCCGCGGCCCTCTTAGTGTTGGGTGGGGCTGGCCATTTTAAGGTCTGTTTATACGGCGGGCCAATCCGTCCTAGCCCATCAAATTTAAAAGTCCATGAGGCTTGGGTTAGGTTGGGTTACCCGTTTTAACAGCTCTAGATGATAATTATGTATTATTTTACAAAATTTCACAAATAGAAATAAAAATTGTTATACGTATAATTTTGGTGTATTAGTTTAATACGTTTATATATTATCACAAAGATAATAGCTCCAGACAAATAATATAAAATGGAACAGAGTGCAAGTAGTAATTAATTTTGACTTCTTGCACGGAATTATGTTTTTTCCGTCCCCCCCCCCCCTCCCAAAAAAAGGAAAAAGAATTGAGTTATTGACCAGCTTCGCAGTTGCACTCCTCAGTCCTTCACTCCCAATTCTGTCAGTCAACTTGCATCATTTTGCTCAAACCCCAAACCCTATCCCCACCGGGATCCTACAACCCCGACAACATGCCTCCGACCACCGTCATAACCGCCGTCCTCCTCCTCCTCCAACACATCATCACCGCCACCATCTCCGCCCCAATCGTGGGACTAGACTCCTTCCTCGCTCAACAATCCCGGGTTGACCCGACTGCCACAAACGATTCGTTCCTCTCTCTTCCTTCTTCCCTCAAAAAACACCTCTCGCACCCCTCCTTAAACAACCCAACCACCCCTTCTTCCCTCCTTTCGTTCCAACTCTCCGTCCCCATCAACGTCAAGCTCGTCGGCTCCAATTTCTCGTCCTCTTCTAAATCTCAGCTCTCTTCATTTCTCAGCTCTGCAATTTCTTCCGATCAGTTCCACGTCATCACCCCTTTCTCTTATCAACCATCTCATCATCTCTCTATTTCCCATTCCCTTCAACTTGACGTGTCACATTCTTCTAATTCCCTTTCGTCACGTTTATCTGAAACCCTCAAAACTCACCTCTCTACTGTCCCTTCATCTTTCAGATCCGTGCTCGCCTCCGTCCCGCACGAGATCATCGATGAAATAATTAAACAGGACTATGAAAAAGAGAAATCAATTAATGGGATTTACATTTATATTCTCAATTTGGGCTCCCAGTCAAAACCCTATGCTTACAGCTACTCTCCTGGAGATCCGTCCCCGGCTTTCACTAAGTGTTTGGGCACTGTATGGACCGGAAAAGATCGGTATTTATGGATTGATTTGGGGGCTGGCCCGGTTGATTATGGGCCTGCTTTGTCCGGCGATGGCGTTCTGCCACGTGGCGAGTTTCATCCCTTTGCTTCGTTGCACGGCCGCCCCAAGTCCCAAAAGGCACTGCTTTCGGATTTGGCGTCGTTGGTTTGGAGTGCTTATCAGGTTCTTCTTGTGCCCTCTTTGCGAATTCCTGTCCCGTTTGAGAATTCGTTAATTGTTGAATTTATACATATACATAGTAATTCGGATAATAAGGATAGTTTCGGGTTAGATTGGAAGTTGATAGAGAGGAATTTCATGGATGAAGTAAATGAAAATGGGTTGTTGTTTGGTGATCAATCTTTGAGATTTAAGAAGTATGAGGTGAATTTAGCAGAGTGTCCTATTTGTTCTTTTGCCATTTCGAGGGCGGCTACTTCGTATACTTCTAGGTACTTGTTTGATAATTATACTCTGATTGTCAGTGAGTACCTGGACTCGAAGCGTTTACACCAGACATTATCTGAATCGGCTGAGGAGTTTAGGAAGGTTGCTAAGCTTCCTGAGGAGGACTTTGCTGGAAGGATTCTTCCGGTTTATGTTTTTGATTTGGACGTTAATACGATTCTGTTGCTTGATCGTTATCATCAGTCCGTGGCCTTTAAGGATATGGTTATTGCAGTCAGGACAAAGAGTACACAGACAGTGAGTGATTATAGTTGTAATGGGCGTCATGTGTTTACCCAGACTCGTGAGTTGGAGAGACCCCTTGTAGGTTCCATCTTACAGAGCATGTGGGGTGTTTCCCCGACACATATGGTATGGAGCCCGAGACACAACAGTACTCTAGTTGACTATACGTGGAGCGTTGGGCAGACACCATTTGGCCCATTTTCGGAGGTTTCTTCCTTGTCGTTTGTCCAGAAGGATGCTGCAAGGAGAAATGTGTTGCTGACATCGTTGAACTATAGTATTACTAGTGCTCTTGAAGTTCTTGGATCCATTGCTGCACATGGCGGGGAGAGAAAGCTTCTGAAGCATAATCAGCTTACTGAGTTCATGCAGCGGTGGAACTTGTTCAAGTACAAGCTAGACAAGGCAGTTTCAGCGCTATCACATTTTGACTTCGAAATGGCTCTGTATTACATGAGGTCGTCGGATCATGATCTTTATGCCATTCATTCCCTTGTTTACCATGCTTCTCAAGAGCTGGAAGCGTCGCTAGACTGTTTCAAGGACCCACCATTTCCCTGGGCATCAGTTTCTATGACTGCTGGAGTTATAATTTTCCTTCTGTATGTTTGGGTGAAAAGAGATAAGTTCTTTTCCAACAAGCGAAAACAATTTTGATATTTTGTCAAGCGCTGGAGTTTGTAAGATCTGAGTTGATACAACACCTGTATCTATGCGTAGCATGCTGGCTGTAAGCTCTGAAATTAGAATTTGTTTTGTTAAGAAAAGGTACTGCAGTTTAAATTAGCACAGAACATCTTGATTATTGTGTGGATTTCTTAGGAGTGTCAGGATCATGCTTGCCAATTGGATCATAGGAGCTTTTTGGTCTACCGTCCTATGGATGTTCATTGAAGAGTTAATAGATTATAAACTCATCATCTAACTTATTTCTCAACTTACTCCCATGTGTAAATTGACTTTCCGACAAGGAAGAGTTTTAATTTATTTTTTTCATGTGAATTAGCTCCAACAATGGGTTAGGAATACAAAAGATCACTAATATGAATAAGAGAGAAATTATATGGTGGAGTTGATGATCAGTGTTTTGATCTGTTGTGAACTATGTCTAAATTATGGAAAATGATTTATCATAGACTATCAATTTCTTAACATACTATTTCTCTATAAAAAATCTCTATGATAATTCTTTGATTTTCTCTTTTTCATAGAAATGATAATTTGCAGATTGTTGGTATCTTGATATACTATTTTCTATTTTCTCAGCTCCTCATCTGATATATAATGTGTAGCGACGTACATGGACCGAGTTTAACCGAACCAAATCAACATATAGGTTTGGATTGGTTTGGTTTTGTCGGGTTCTTATTTTTTTTTTGGTTACATGAGTATTATTCTCATCTCACTTTGTTAAAGTTATAGATAAAGTTTTGATAAGTCTAAACTGCTATTGTAGATGCCTGATTTGTTGGTGCAGTTGTATCATTGTTCTTGTGCTTCCTACTGTTCTGAATTTTGCTATAAAATTTGTGTTGTCAGATACGCAAATGATATTTTTAGCATTTTGCTTGCCAGAAAATTTGTGTTGTCATGATATTTTACTGAAATTTAACGATTATTGACAATATTTTTACTCTCTAAGGTGGAATGTGATTATATCTTTTCAGACTGACCAAACAAGAAATTACTTTTTGATTATGGTGAAGTTCTAATTGGAACTCAATTCGAAGAAATGATTGGCCCGCGATCATTCTTTTTATTTCCTTTATGCAGTTTTTTCTTTTTTTAACTTTATAGTTCCATCATCGTGATGGAGGAGTTAAGGCGTGACTCCAATCCGTATATATATCAAAAATAATAGTTACACGGAAGAGGACATAGGCCTTGGCCTCCACGACAGTGTGATAGGTAACAAAGTTCATTCTATGATACACAGTTGAGCAAAAGTATTTTGCTTGCATGAGAAGGAAGTTGTGCATCCTAGGGTAATTTGTAGCAACACTCAAGGATGTTATGTACAAAAAGGTGAGACAGAAACTAGATGCTAGGTGTTGTCATTGATAACGAACTTGTTTTTCTTCTGTCTGAATCTGATACAGCCTCATTGAAGATAGAATCCGTTTTTGATTCTTCGCCCAGGTTAGCAAACTTGTCAGCAGAATTGTTTCCTTCTCTCAAGGTGTGACAAAAGAGAAAATTAACATCCTTGGTCATGTTTTGAATTTGCTGAATGGTATCTTTTAAATCTCCAGGGAGGTTTCCTGATCCTTTTGATCAGGTTAAGATAATCATCGAGTCAGATTCAACTATAACATTTGTAAAGCCCTTAGTGATACACATTTTAGTGCCACGCATCATGGCTTTAGCTTCCGCAATATTACAGCTACAATCCTAATGGAGAAACTTTCAAAGGAATCTGCTTTGCAAACAAGTTATATTTTTCTGGGGGAAAAAATACATATTCATAGGACTGAACATGAATGGGAACGATATAAAGAACATCCTTAACCCATTATTGGAGAAAATTCACAGAAACAAGATTCATATTCATAGGACTGAACATGTTGTGAATTATGTCTAACTCAGAGCAGAGGTGTAGTCAAGATTTAAAATTTATGGGTTCAGTATTTTGATTCTTTTAAGTTACTGGGTTCTAAATTAATAATTTATTATAATTCAATAATTTTACAGACAAATACATGGTTTTGACAAAAGTTACTGGGTTCAGCCGAACCCGTATCAAAAGGGATATCTCCGCCCTGACTCATGCCTCATTTGTTTGCACTTAATGGAGGTCTGAATCTTAATCATTCAGATTCCAAACATTAAGTGCGTTTGTTTGTTTTTAAATCTGAATCTTAATTAATTCAGATTTTAATCAGCAAAAGTTTTTTTTTCCACCTCAAAATCACTTAATGGGTCTGAATATGTATGTATGATTAAGATCCATAACAGAGACTTAATTTCATTAAGATGCTATCATCCATATTCATTATTAATTGTCACCACTGCCTACCATTATGAACTACCACCATGCCGCCACCACCACCATACTCAACCACCATCACCACTATCATCCTCAATCATAGCCTCCATCATAATCGACTACTGCCACCCTCCGCACAACTCCAACCACTATCATTCTCAACCACAAATACTCATACATCTCAACTACCACTACTAATCACCCCATCACCATCAACAATCATAACTGGTACTACCCGTCGTTATAAACTACCACCACCTTCCCCAATCACAACTAACTACCACCACCCCCACATCCTCAATCATAATCGTCACCACTACTAATCACCACTAGCTACTACCCTGAACCACCACCATCAACCAAAACCTACCACCAACCACCGCCTCTAATCGACATTCACAAGCCCCACCGTTAGTCATCACCACCAGCAACTATTATATTTTAAAATATATATATATATATATATATATATATATATTATTGATAGAATATTTAGATTAATTGGTACTTTATTTGAATTTTATATTTATTAATTTTCAAATAAAGATACAATTTATACATTCAGATATTAATAATCAAACAGTCTTAATCATTTAGTATTAAGATCTTAATACACATCTTAATATTCAAATGTGTATTCATGTTTAAATGTCTTAATCTTAATACACATCTTGATATTCAAATGTGTATTCAGATTCAGACGTCTCAATCTTTAAAAAAACAAATGATGCCTCAGAAAGCTTCTAAATTTTACCACAAAAAGATTTTTTTTCTTGTCATGAAATTCTTTAGCTCACCTGAAATGTTGTTCAAGGGAGACCTGTTCCCATTCAAAATTTGAAGGGGAAATTGATGCACAAGGCAAGAAAATGAAAAATAGAATAACTAAGCTACGACTATAAATGTAAAAGCAAGACAGAAAATTAGGGCAAAATTGAAAATGAGGTTTTGATTGATGATCTTTCAGATGAGTACAAGCACCTATATAATTTCCCACTACTCACTACAAGACAAGGAAGCGTAGCTAATTCTGACAGGGACCTAAAGTTTCCCAACAGTGAGAACTTATAGACTAAAGTGTAACTATATAAACATATAACCTAAACTACTGAGGGATTGAAGTGTATAACTTATAAACTTATATCCTAACCTATTTAACCGTTTCTAACAGCTACGTATTGCTCCTCCAGCGTTAAGTACCACTTCCGCAAGCCATCTTCAATTCTTCTTGCATCAGTTCTCCCTTGTTAAGAATTCCTTGTCCTCAAGGAAGGAACTTTGGAAAGCGAATCTTGAAGGCTTGATAATCCTCCCAGGTCGAGAGATCAGATGGAAACTTTTCCCATTGGATGAGAACTTGAGCCACTGCCTTGTTTCCCTTTTGAATTAAATGCCTATCCAAATTTTTATGGGGTTGAGGGTAGTAAGGGCTTGCTAATTCCAGCACTGGCGGGTGAGAGATGGTCTTTGGAAGCTCATGACATCGTTTCAATTGAGAAACATGAAAGGTGGGATGTATCAACAACTGAGGGGGAAGTGAGAGTTTATCGGCGAGCTGCCCCACCTTATGCAACACTTGGTAAGGCCCGTAATATTTAGCTGATAGTTTGGTAAAATGAGATACCGACATAGTGACTTGCCTATAAGGCTGCATCTTCAAATATACCCAATCTCTTTTTTGAAATTGCATGTCTGATTTGTGCTTATTTGCTTGCTCCACCATCCTCTGCTGAGCCTTTTGTAGATGATACTTTTCCCTTGTGAGTAAGCTTTTGTCGACCTCGTTGGATTCTGAATCACCAGCTACATAAGAAAGATGTAAGGGTGGTGGTTGTCCATAGAGGTCTTCATAAGAAGTGCATTGTATTAAGAATGGAAGGTGGTATTGTACCACCATTTTCCTGTAGCCAAATACTGGTACCAATCAAATTGTGATTCTGAACAAAAACACCTCACATAGGTTTCTATGCATTTGTTCACCACCTCTGTTTGCCCATATGTTTGGGGATGATAGGTTGTTGAAGTGTTCAAGCTTACTCCCATCATGGACAATAGTTCTTGCCAAAATTTGCTTGTAAAGATTGGGTCTCGATCGCTCACAATGTCTTCATGTATTCCATGTAGCTTGTAGATGTTATCCATAAACAATCTTGTTATATCAGTTGCAGAGTAAGGGTAAGACAATCCTATGAAATGTGCATACTTGGTAACCCTGTCGACCACTACCCAAATCACTGATTTTCCCTTGGATTTTGGTAGACCTTCTATGAAATCCATGCTTATGCTACACCAAGCCGCTACAGGTATTTTAAGTGGATGCAACAACCCAGGGTACAGGGCATTGTCATATTTATGCCTTTGGCATATGTCACAAGCCTTGATTAATTCTTGTACCTCTTCTCTCATTCCCTTCCAATAGAAAAGTGCAGATACCTTCCTATAAGTGTTATCAGCTCCAGAGTGTCACCCTATTGGTGTGCTATGCTAGAGTTGGAAGATCTCTTTTTTGAGTTGTGTATTAGGGCCTACTACCAGTCTACCATTCTTCCTTAGTTGCCCATGTACAAATGCATAGCCCTTACTATCATTCCCTTAAGGACTAAATCAAGTCCTTCAAGGCAGCGTCTTCTTCTCAGTTATTCTTGATCAATCTAACAGCTGAGATTTAATTGTGAGGGTCATAGCTAAAATTTCCACTGATGGAAGTCTAGACAAGGCATCAGCTGCCTTATTTTCTTTTCCCTTCTTGTATTCTATCTCAAAATCAAACTACATCAGCTTTGTTATCTACTTGAGTTGATTCCCAGTATGTAATTTCAGCTCTAATAGGAACTTAAGTTCCTTTTGATCTATCTTAACAATAAAAGGTCTTATGATTAAGTATTGAGAACACTTACTGACAGCCATTACTAATGCTAGTAATTCCTTATAATAAATGGATAATGACAAAAGTTGCTTCAACAGACCCTTGCTCAAATATGCTATTGGTTGCCTCTCTTGAATAAAACTGCCCCGATTCCTACATCACAAACGTCAGTTTCTACTACAAAAGTGGATGAAAAATATGGTAAGGCTAGGACTAGGGTTGTGACTAAGGCTTACTTCAACTGTTCAAATAAAATTTTCGCTTCCTTAGACCATCTGAACCCATCCTTCCTCAATAGGTCAGTCGAAGGTTTTATAAGAATGCCATACCCCTTGATGAACCTTTTGTAACATCCTGCTAAACCTGGAAACCCCTTCAAGTGTGACACAGACTTTGGCTCTGGCCAAGATTGCACAACTTCAATCTTCTTTGGATCAGTTTAGACACCATTAGCTGAAATATAGTGTCCAAGTATTCCACTCTCCTAGATGCAAATACACATTTCCTCCTTTTTGCTAATAACTAATGTTGAACTAGTATATCAAAGGTGGTCTTTAAATGCACCACATGGTCAGTTAAGCTCTTACTCTAAATCAGGATATCACCAAAGAAGACAAGGACAAATCTCCTGAGATGCTTTTGGAAAATATGGTTCATTAGTCCTTGAAAGATAGAGGGAGCATTATTTAACCCAAAGGGCATTACTAATTACTCATAATGTCCAGAATGAGTTTTAAAAGCAGTCTTCGCTATGTCTTCAGGAGCCATTCTTATTTGATGGTAACCTGCTCTTAAATCTATCTTAGAATAGATTTGTGATCTCCCTAACGCATCCAATAGCTCTTCAATAATGGGAGTAGGGAACTTGTCTTTGATTGTCAGTTTGTTCAAAGCCCTACAATCCACACATATTCTCCAGTATCCATCCTTTTTCCCTACCAATACCACAAGAGAAGCATATGGGCTTGAACTGCGTTGAATGACTCCTTGCTTCAGCAATTCCTTAATCATCTTTTCAATAACATCTTTATGCATAGGAGAATACCTGTAAGGTACGGCATTTACATGTGCCTATCCTTCTATCAAGGGAATGTGGTGATCAAAGACACCCTGGAAGGACATAGTTGTGTTGGTTCCCCAAAGACCTTACTATATTCTGTCAGCACTGCCTTAACCTCAACAGGCTCTTCTGCAGCTTTTTATCTCAAGGTCCGGGTTTCCAACATCTTCTTCTTCTCTCACTCTCACCATAAAGAATTGAGAGTCCTGTCTTATTAACTTCTCTAATGTCTTTGCTTGTACAGACTTGAAACTTGGTTGTATGCCTTGGAGTCTAAACAGCTTCCCCTGATACTCAAACTCCATTACCAATTTTCTGAAGTTGAACTTAACATCTTCAAGTGGATATAACCATTATATTCTTATCCCCAAATCACATTTGCCAATAGAAAATAGTAGGAAGTCATCCTGGAAAACTTCTTCTTGCATCAACCATCTAAACACTTTACACATCTGCTCAGTGGGGACCTCTCTCCCATCAACCACTTGCACCAATTGTGGTTTGATCTTGCATATCTCACATCCCAACCTCCTTGTCGTGTCCTCATCTATGAAATTGTGAGTGGAGACATAATCTATAAATACTTCAATAGGTTTCTATTCAGTGAATCCTCCGAGTCTTAATGTTTTGTAACCCAAAGTTCCATTTAAGGCCTGAAGATATATGGCACAATTCTCTAAAGGTTCTTCTCTCCCTTCCTCAGGTTATACTCATGCAGGTACTCCTCCATCTTCTTTTTTTGTATCTACACCTTCATGTTGGTCATCTATCACCTCTAATTCCATGGAATACAAGTGTCTTTTTCGCTGCATTTATGACCAGGTGAATTTTTCATCACAAAAGAAACAGAATCCTTGAGCCCCTTTTTCATCCATTTTTGCAGGTATTAACCTTCTCCTTCTATTGTTGCCAAACTTGGCAACTGGTGGTCTTTTGAAGGTGTTATTGTTGGGTTTCTTCACATAGCTGGATTGTTGCCCCATTGAGCTCTTGGTCATAGAAGGTCCGGTTGAGGTACCTTTGATGGCTCTACTCTGTGCAGCAAAGCTTGCTTCCTGAAGTCTAGCTAAGTAATAAGCTTGTGGAAATGTACCAGGGTTTCCTACTCCTACTGCATTGTTGATCTCAAGTTTGAGGTTGTTCAAGAAGATAATGGTTGCATTCTCTACAGATAAATTAAGCTCGGTCATCACACTATTGAAGGCTTTCTAGTAATCCTTAACAGAACTGGTGTGTTTAACATTCATTAGCTTTGTCATTGGGTCAGAGTACTCAGCTCCAAATCTATCACAAAGGGCCCATAGGTATTCATCCCATGAAGGCAATAACATCTGCCCTCTGCTCCTTATATACCCAAGGTGCCATTGTAATGCATCACCTTCAAAGTGAAGTGACACCAGTTTCATTTTCTGCTGAATAGAAACCTCTTCATGAGCAAAAAACCACTCTACCTTATACAACCACGTCCTTAAGTCTTCCCTATTGAATTTAGGGAACTTCACTTTAGTGTATTTGGTGTAAGGCAGATTTGGTAAGGGAACATGGTGGCTTGTCTGACGTGTTTGGTATTGGGTAGTTGTGGGATGTGGTTGATAGTGAACATGTGTAGGTACATAGGGGACTTGGTGATATAGTGGAGATGGTACATGGTGTTTTGATGGAGTAAGCAAGTGGAATGGAGTGTGCGGGTGATAAGGATTATATGCAAGGTTCATGCCTATCATTGTTCTCTGGTTGTAAGGTTGTATGGGAGGACCATGTGTCATAGGTAACCGAGGAATATAAGGAATGGGTTGTTGAGGTAAGTGAGATATGAATTGTGGGGACAATAGGTTTCCAAAATTCTGGTTTTGGGGTTGACGAGATGGTGGTTGTGGTGTTAACACTGGTCTGTTGGCAGGATTATGTATTTGGGAGCTAGGATTTAAGGGTGTTTGGCTACTCCAAGCTATCACTACTAAGCTCGAGCCAACATGAGTGACCTTGGAATGAGAAGAACCCAAAGCCTGGGTGTTAGCAGCAGTACTAGCTGGGACAAGAGGTACTCCACCATGGTTGCCTTCTACTGTGGGAGTCACCAGATCTGCCAGGTCGAAGATTTTATCATTGGGTGGATAAAGCTCACATCCGTTGTATGTTGGCTCCTTATCTCAGTCTTCTCCTTTTTCCCCAAGCACGACTTCACTGAACACTTATCTTAACTCGTTCAAAGCTTCATCTTGTGTTCTGCAACTTTGTTCATGGTTTACCTCCAACTGATCTTGTCTAGCTGTAAATCTTGACACGTCTAACGATATTTTCTTTAGTATGTTCATCACCTCGTTCATCTCCGACGCCATGATATACACAAAGATAAGGACTGCTCTGATACCACTGATGCACAAGGCAAGAAAATGAATAATAGAACAACTAAGCTACGACTACAAATGTAAAAGCAAGACAAAAAATTAGGGCAAAATTGAAAATGGGGTTTTGATTGATGATCTTTCAGATGAGTACAAGCACCTATATAATTCCCACTACTCACTACAAGAAAAGGAAGTGTAACTAATTCTAACAGGGACCTAAAGTGTCCCAACATTGACTACTTATGGACTAAAGTGTAACTATGTAAACTTATAACCTAAACTACTGAGGGACTGAAGTGTATAACTTATAAACTTATATACTAACCTGTTTAACCATTTCTAACGGCTAAGTATCACTCCTCCAGCGCTAAGTACCACTTCCGCAAGCCATCTTCAATCTTCTTGCATCAGAAATTGTTACTTAAGCCTTACTGGGAAGGGGTTAAGGGAAATTTACTTAGCGTGAAGTGTAGAAAATAATCTCCTTAATATTAGGATTAAACATGAAGAGCTATTTATTTTGGTTTAACCACAATCTTTCAAGATATTTCTCACCAGTTAATTTGGATGCACTTCACGCGATTGAACACTTTTTTGTGAAAAAATAAAACAGAAAATAAAGTCAATAAAAGCACTGCATGCACATCTTTACAAAAAACTAATAGGAGAAAATAAATTCAAGTAAAAGCATTGCATTACTTAATATTCTAATTTTGTAAGGCAAAGTTACTCAAGTATTCAACTTATCCTGCTCAATGTAAATAATAAACTTTATGTATTTTATTGCACATTAACGACTCCTTGTCAATATTTATGATAGAAATTACAAACCACGTGGTGTCAAGCTATGGTAACCTCTACTTGTTCGTTAAGTTGGTGTGCTTCACTTACTTTGAGATACTCATTGAGGCTCACCATGGTTGTAATATCTCATTCACTTTCCTTTCGTTTATTTTTGTAGAGTGTGAAGAAAAGTTTTCCTGGAATCACCTTTACTGAGACTGGGAAGGTTCTTGGTGAAAGATGGAACAAGTTGTCAGGTTGGTTATTTTTTGGCGTTGTGCTAGTCTTATTTGCTTCAATTATTTTACAGTTAAGGGAGGTTGACATAATATTGGTCGTGTTTGTTGCAATTTACTTGTGTTTTTATTTTCTTTAACTATTTTATGCTTAAGGCGGTTAATATGGCGTTGGCTCACGTGTTGGATTAATGATGTTGCAACTGAGGAGAAAGGACCCTATGAGGCAATGGCTAGGGAAGATAAGAAGTGGCACAACGAACGCATAAGTGGTTACAAGAACCCTCAGTCGACCGCCATGGATTCAGGGAACGAGTGTGAGGGTTCTTAAGTGCAAAATTATTTTATATCGGGAGTGGGAGATTTGAAGGTCGACACGCCTAATCAGCAATCAAGGCTCGTAGTGGGAAGGAATTGCTCTTTATAGTGTATGTGAAGCTCAAATTTTCGAGCTGACGAGAAATAGGTGTCATGAGACACTTTTATTTATGACAACCTATAAATCTAACTGTCTGCGATCTGATGAGTATTTTTAGATATTCCTTTGTATTAGCAGGTATAATCTAGGAGCCGACTGCACAAATTATCCTTCACATATATTTAACAATATAAAGAGATAGTTTTATCGTTTGGTGTGCTCTTTACATGAGTGTCACTCTAGTGAGTGCCAATCATCTATTGAATCATGTTCAAACCGATAGTGGATGCCACACATAGCAAGTTAAAAATATAAGACTTTAGAAATATCATCTTCCATCCAAATTTTCAATGAAATGTCAGTATTGTATTGGTATATTATATACTAATATTCACTTCATTGCCGCTTGGTCGGTTGGCCATGGTCCGTGACACGTAGTAGGACAAACGAGGAGAAAATATTTGTATTTCGGAAGGAAGCCAAAGAATAGGCCAAAAGAATTACAACTCTTACAAGCTGAAACTTTTTTAGTAAGTAGATACTCTGCATGCCAGGATTTGAGTTGGAACAACTATGAAGTTAGGAGCAAAAAATCTTTACCATTTCTAGATACTGTTTTTCGTCGAATTACCTAAACAAGCTAGTCATGCTAAAACATGTACCACATCAATTAGTAAAAAATATATGTTCTAACATTTTTGTAACATGGCAGGTTGATTTACGAACCAACAAGCAAATTTTAGTTTTTACGGTTACTTTAAGTTTGAAGAAATTGTTAGTTACGGATAAACGACTAGCATCCCTCCCAAACAAAAGAAAATATTATTTACTGCTACACAAATTTGATCGTAACACAACCCATGTTTATTTTAGAACTAGGTTATGAAAATACAGTAATTTGGTTTTCTTTATACTACAAGTCGGGATCTCTCCTTTGTTTTCAAGTTGAATGGTTTGTGACCCGTTTTCTTTTTAGTTTTTTTAACAAACTGTGTAGTGAAATAGAAATTGCATTTAAATTAGCGAACCAAAAGATTGACACAGAGTTGCATAGCAGTACATCAATTAATAGAGGTTAATTAGTATGAATCTTAGTCCTTTTTTCATTTCGTCGCGCTATTGTAGTACTTGACATCTCAAAATTACAAAGAACTGTGACACATGTATACAACGTATACTTTTCAAGGACATATATGTGATGTTAATGACTTTTCTACGGTGGAATGGTAATATATATAGGGTAAAAGTTTGTTAACAATCATGTCCTGGCTTGCAATTGAGTGCCCCTGCAAACCTTGTAATCCAAGTGACTTGTTCCCCTGGGGCTGATGATATCCCATCAAAAAGGTTCTGATGTTTCTTGGTCCAATCTGGATCTCCAGATTCAACAAAGAATGCTCCATTCATGAATAGATCACCTTGTGATCTCCATGTCCACTGTTTCCACACTGATTCTGGGGAATAGTCCCTCTTTGTTATCTGTGCACATGAGAAAATACAAATGCAAAGATGAGCATATGTACAGAAACCAAAAATATTACACCTTAATCCCGAATTTAATTTATATACACTGATAATGTAAAAGATTTCTACATTAATGTCTTTTAACCTGTTGTAGTAGGTAACTTAATGTATTTTTCATGAATTTAACTTATATGCACTGACATCGTAAAAGAATATATATATTATCAGTTTATTTTAACTCATTTCAGTAAGGTAAAATATATCTTATTCGTTAGGTTACTATTCCTATTTTTTATGGACGACTACCTATAGTTAATCTTTTATATGACCTGATAGCACAAAATTCTTTTAGGTTACTAATTTCACGTTTCATGAACAAAATACATCTTTAAGTGATTCAATGTGAAAATTCTTCTATATTGACAGTACATAGAAGTTAAAGCATGCCCAAAAAAGTAAAGAATGGAGCATTGATTTTTACCTCCTTCTTGAACATGTCAGGAGGAGCAATGAAGCGATTGCCCTGACTAATAATAGTGGGATGTTGGCTACCACCAATAGCATACATATTCCAATGAGTGTAGTCATTGTTAACAACATGAATAAAACCCCATCTGCACCTTGGCATTCTCTGTATCAATCTCTTACCGAAATGATTGAAAGCCACAGTAATTTGCATCCTTTGATCAATTGAAGAACTATCACTTGCACCAAAAAGCATCACCTCATTATGATCAGTGAAATGTCCATTTGATATGGTAATAGCAGTTGATCCCTCCACAGCATCAATGAGCCCATCACTACAACGCCACATTGAGACATGATCAATCCAAATATTGGATGAACCAAATATGGAAATACCATCTCCATCGCTTTGTGTCCTTATTCCGACATGGTCCACCGCACTTATGACCATGCCACCATTGCCTACGACAATGTCATGAATGTGGAGACCATGGATGATCACGTTCTTCACGTACTGTAAGGTGATACCTGTTGAGACATAATAAAATTAAGATTTTATTCGTGTTAGCTGATTGAAAATAATTGACAAACAATAAATGTTGAAATTGATTTCATCAAGTTACATGTTTGGATATACATGTTAGGTGTTCTCTAGTAAGCAACTTTTCAGTCAAATTAATGAAAATGTAATTCAAGCTATAAATTTATTTTAAAAAGTATCTTTACATGAAATTAAAAGCATGAATATGATGAAAGACATAATGGGGGACAAAATTATAAAGAAAAAATATTAGGAATAAAAATCAATCGAAAGAGTTTATAAGTTGAAAAGTTAGGTCACTATTATGTCTTTACTTATAAATTTGTTTGAATTGTTCTGCTTATGAGCTTATTATCCAAACACTTAAAATCGCGATTTTAAACACTTAAATTGTATATTTCAAAAATACCTGCGCCATATGCAATATGAACATTAACCCCACGACCATCAATGGTCTTATCGCTTTGCATTATCAACTCCTGATGTAATCTAATGGTCATGCTTTTTGCAAAAATGATCCACAATGGCTCCTTTTGAATGACAGCGTGACGTAGGGTTCCCGGCTTAGGGTTGCTACTGTCATCAGAAGAATCAGTGACGACATAGAATTGGCCAGCTTTGCCGCCGGTTGTACCTTTACCAAAGCCCATTGCACAATCTGCCAATCTCTTCCGGTTGTCAGCCCAATTACCTTGGCATCTCCAGCACCTATCAATGGGATTGGTGACTAAACAAGGCCCCGCGTATTTTTTGTGAAAACCTCTTAACTCCCTCCTTGTGTCATTTGTTGCCAGCTTATTCACTTCCTTTAATTCCTTCATTGACCTGTTTTGAAGTATTATGTTAGTAATAATTATGATCTTGATCAAATAAGTAATTGCTAGCCATCGTCTCTAAATTTCTTTATCCTTTTGAAATAAATGTAAGAACAACATAAAAATGGCTACAAATAGTTACTTTTTATATTTAAATGTGTCAAAAAGTTGTAGTCTTGAAAGGAAAAATAGTTTGGTTCCCCAAATAATATGGTATCATATAAAATAGAACATACACAATAGATTATGAAATAGCGGTGCAGAAAATAGAAATTAGAAAGAGACACGAAATTAATTAACGTACTCCCTAGTTTGCTTGGCAAAAGCAAGGGTGACATTAACCGGGTCGGGCTCATAGGCCTTAAGGGCCCATTCTTCTGCTTCTTGGGCTCGCCTCCGCCACACTTCATCAAAGTCACCAATGTGACCATTTAGGCTTGGAATTATAGCCAAAAGAGTGGAAAATAGAAAGAGAGACAAATTTATCAGATTAGGTCCTCCCATTTAAGGATATTTCCTCTTTCAGGAAGACTAGCTGAAGTAACAAGAATTGTTGTTTTTTCTAAAATGTATGGAAGAAGGTCTTAATTGGGTCAAACCCTTGGATTTTTAGGGGTCAAACCCTCTTTGTTGTAACTTAAGAAAGCAACAACGTTAAAAATATGAGTTTTTGTTGGTGAAAAAGTGTTGTTTAAATACTAAATGGTTCTGATCATTCAATGGACAAAATGAAATATCGTAAAATGCGCATAGCCATTTCTTTCAAAGGTAAACCGCTTATAAAATATTGGTGGTTAATTTTTGTTACTTGCCTATGGTCCAAAAATGCCCGAGGAGTCTTCCTGAAAATTTGACAATTTCAAAATGAAACAAATTATTTCCATATATTTCGGTAGTTTTACTTGCTTCTGAGTTTTGAGCCTAAAATAATTAGCTGCACTGAATGTGTACATCAAATCAATTCAACTTACGATGGTCAAATAAGTTCAATGAAGTAAAATTATACATTATTTAACCACAATTTTTATATATTATAGACTCCATGTTACTCAAGTATAAAAACGTTATCCAAATCTTTTAAATGATACATAGCTTTTCCATATTTTAGTATGATGAACCAAGATACAAGACGGGGAAAAAACCAAAGATCCAATAATTCTATGATTATTACTCGTTGTGTTACAATCCCCATATTATAATTCTCGTACAATAAAGAAAATACTACAAATGTGTATCTGAAATGCCCAAAACAAGCTAATCTCGAGATCCAGAAACCCACTATACACCTAACCTTAAGCAAAACAAATAGCCCTACCATAAAAAATATGAGTAACATATACGAAGTAAAACTCATTTAAATTTTTTAATTTACATGCAAAGATGTGTTTTACGTTTCTAAATCCAGTTGAGCTTCACCCGGTTTCAGAGCGTCAAATGAACCTGTAACATTATCACTACTCATATTTCAACTTCAGCTCAAATACTTTTTCCTTTTTTGGAATTTTTACACATATAGCCGGCCATATTAATTGTTTATTTTTTCTAGCCATATACATTGATTATACAATTATACATATGTAATACATATATTATATATTCACCGGCATTTCTAGTTCAAGTGGTAGGGTGAGCGGCTATTTGGGTTAATTCTTTTTTTTTTTCCTTCCAGTTTTTTACTACTAATCTTACTCTAATTAGTCTTGCCCTCGCCAAAAACAAGGCGTGTATGTAATTTTCTAGGATTTAAACCAATTGGTTTAGAAGGTTTCCTTAACAAGGGAAAACCCTTTGAAAAGGAGCATTTTTCAGAAAAGCTATCTGCATATTTTCCGGAGAGGAAAGAATGTGCTAAGCTTAAGCTTACCTCTAAGAATAGTTTACTTGTTAAAAGCAAAAAACTACATTATAAACAGTCAAACGTAAGTGAATCAATACACAGCCATTTTAGAGCTGCGACAAAGAACAATGACTATCAATGATTCCCTATGTTAAGTGGCGGAGCCATGACTTTTATTTAGAGGAGCCAAAATATAACGAAATAAACTCACCAGAAGTTAAGGGGTGTCATTGTATAGTATATACACATATTTTTTAAAAATTATCGAACTAAACAATGTAATTTTTCGAAAAAGGGGTATCATAAAGAGTGCATGTGGCTCTGCGAGTGCCTATGTTAATAAGAAAGGGGCTCATGAAAAGTTCCATGAAGAATATCAATGACTAATCAATCAATTAATTACGCCTTAAATTCCAAACTAGTTAATCGACTATGTGAGTCTTTCACTTCTCTATTCAGATCCATTTGACTTCGATATTAGTAAATAATTTGTCCGTTAAGACAGAAAAGGAGATTATGGATTTCAGTAGGTGTGTCTGGCTAGATTCCTCATATTTTAAGAGTCCAACAGTCATGTAATACACCCAACAAAAAAAAAACATAATAATGATAATACTCAATAAAGAGGCACCAGAACTTAGCCTGTGAAAATGTCATACCTGTAAAAGCAAAACCCTGTAATACTTATTCCACAACTTTGACCATATATAGCAAAAATTCTTACTTCAAAAACGTTATTTACTCATCAAGTCAGTTACTTCTTTTGCAATTCACTTCTTTATTCTCCTAGCTTACTTTTTCAGATAACCTGGCAGCTAAAGTATAGTCTATATGCAACTGCATAAATTAAGATATAGGCATTAGGCAGGATCATTTAACAGTTTTTCCTGAATTTTGCTTCCATCAAAGTATAAGACAAATAGTTCAACTGTCCAATCAAGGCATTTTGGTGCAGTATAGATCACTGCCCTCTTCCTAAAATAAAGTGCAAGTGGGGTACAAAACAGGAGAAAAATTAAAGGATGTCGAGTTTACTATTTCCAGCCTATTGAGATAGGTTTAGGCAAACACTTAGCCACATGAAGAAATAAGCAAAAAGGGCTTAACCACATGAAGAAAAACAGAATCAACATGTAAACATGAGCATGTAAACATGATAAACATCAGTAATATCAAATTTACAGCCTAAAAAGGTGCATTATCTGAGGGAAGATGCGCGCACGGGGAAAGCAAATTACTTTCTGAATTGTATGTGAATCTACAAAGCCATAAATTAGTAAATACTTCCACAATATGATAACCAACAGATGTTGGGATAAAACTCAAAAAGATTAGTCAGAAAGCTTCAGCGGAAAGATGTAGTCTTCACTTTCCCAGCATATACCAATAAAGCAAACCAAACAGCATAAAAGGCCCTGTTACCAAGGTTTCAAGATATGAAAATCAAACAAGAAATACCATGATATCCCTACGTGATGTCTACCATGTCGTGGCAGCCACTATCCCTTTATATGTCGTCATGATCTTAGCCTATATTTCTGTAAGATGGTGGAAACTCTTTTCACCAGAGCAATGCTCTGGCATCAACAAGTTTGTGGCGAAATTTTCAATACCTTTATTATCCTTCCAAGTGATATCAGAAAGCAATCTCTACAAAGTAAACCTGAAGCTTCTATTAGCAGATTTCATACAAAAATTTCTTGCTCTCTTTCTACTGGCAGTTTTTGCCAAACTGAAGCCCAAAGGAAACCTGACTTGGATCATAACAGGTCTTTCGGTTTCAACCCTTCCAAACACCTTAATCTTGGGGATTCCACTAGTAAAGGCCATTTTTGGTGATGCAGCAGCAGAACTACTAGTGCAGATAATTGTACTACAGAGTTTAATTTGGTACAACCTCCTACTATTCTTGTTTGAGCTCAATGCAACTAAAGAATCTTATATGCCATCACCATCAGAAGTAGCAGGTATGTACACAGATACCAGAACAATGGTTCCTAAATGTTGGATATTTATTTGGATGGCATCCGTGTAACACAACCTACTTAAAGCACTCCAATTTTAACTGTTAAGAACCAGAAAGCAGTAGATTGCAAATGTGTTGAAGTGAAAAGAGAATCCTTTTCTGGGCCCCGCAGATTAGCTTGTATCATATGATTTCTAGATATAATAATTTGTGATATCGTGTAGCATGCGCTCAATTTGTGAAATGCTCCTTTTTCATTTTCTAAACTAGTTTCACAATTACAGGAAGGCATAGCTTAATCCTTAAACTTATTAACGTAGTTTAGTAGCAAAAACTCAAGAACTGAGAGGTGAACAGTCTCCTATGAAACATAAGTTTGCTTTACCGCAATGATATGATTCATCTACTTGCGAGAGACAGATGCACTTTCAATCTCACCTAAATGAAACAAACAGGAAGTTTGGTTAGACAACCATTCAACAGTGGCAAAAGTAGACAGTAGTCATAATGGGTTCCTGAAGTTTAGAACTAACTGAACTACCATATCATGCATCCATCCAGCTTGGTTTTTCATATTCCCTCCCCCCCCCC
>ML281002.1:82308-100121 GCA_005239495.1 Nicotiana undulata
CCGGTCCCCAAAACAAAACAAAAGAAGAAGAAGAAAAAATAAAAGACAGCTCATTAGAAGTTAGCAATTAAGTTTAAAATGATGACCAACCCCAACAAAAATGTAAAGGAAATCAGGTAGTTTTAAGCTGTCAGTGTCTTTGTTTATCCATGATCTTCAGCATGACAATTACCAGAAATCCGATGTGCCAGCTATTAAAGAAAACATCAATATGCTTGCTCTTTGTCTTATGAAATATATATTCTGCCATTGAAAGTTGAGCTCGAGGTCCCTGAAGAATCAGAACTAGAAGAGGACAGGGAGGAGGAGGCAAAAGCCATATGCCCATGGAAGACAAAGATTATGCTAATTCTTCTTACAGTTGGAAGGAAACTCATAATAAATCCTAATACACATGCAACTCTGGCGGGTATTATTTGGTCAAGCATACACTTCAGGTAAAGCCTTATTAAGCATCTCTAGAAATACAAATCTATCTTCTTCAGAAACTCCTCATTAAAACTCAGTGGACTTCTTTGTTTACACAAAATGAAGTACAGGTGGGGAATCAATCTACCAAAAATTGTTGGACGATCAATATCAATACTTTCAGATGGAGGGCTAGGAATGGCAATGTTTAGCATAGGTACAATGGATAAAAAGCACTCATCGCATGAATTACTAGAATATCAACGAGAAAGAAAATTGCTCAACTACTCATATTGCACTAATTCAACAGGTGTTTTCATGGCATCCCAAGCTAGTATTATAGCATGCGGAACCAGAAAAGCAATATTAGCAATGGCACTAAAGTTTGTTCTTGGACCTGTACTCATGACAATCTCATCTATTGCTGTTGGACTAAGGGGAAAATTGCTAAAATTGACGATAGTGCAGGTGAAAGTATATTGTTTTTCTGTTGTCGATTCATGGAAGATTAGTTAACACTATACTTTGTATTGCAGGCAGCCCTTCCCCAAGGAATCGTTCCTTTTGTGTTTGCCAAGGAATATAACATACATCCTACCATCTTAAGTACAGGGTACCAGATAGAATTATCAACTCAAACTTTTAACTTCTTCACTATGAACATTTTAAGCAGATATGAATTTTGATGTGGTTTCATTCTGATTGTAGGGTAATCTTTGGCATGCTGATCGCAATACCAATCGCTTTGGCATACTATTTCCTTTTGGAAATATGAAATTCAGACATGGTCATGGGATAGCAGATATTCACAAATTCATAAGAGAGACAATTTGTTCTCTTGTAACATCATTCAACTGTAGAGTGATTACAGTGAAGAAAAAGGCAAAAATCTTAGTGAAGTATAGTTTTTTGTATAAAATAATAAAGGATGATTGTGTGTTGAGTTCACTTACCAACTCATTTATTATAAAACATCAGCTAGAATGCATAAATAAATCCAGTACATGCATTAACTGGTCAATGCAGAGTGTCCAAGTTCAAAATTTTCAAGAAAAAGAGGATTACATGAACAATATAAATGACCGTGAATAATATTGTTGAGAACACGTCAATTTCAACAACAAAACTAATGAGTTCTCGGATAATCAAAGAGAGCAACAAGGAGGTGATCTAGGCCGTGATTCTTTAAGATAATCAGCACACATTTGAACGACAAAACTAATGAGTTCACAAGTATAGCATCATATAAATTGATGCCACCCAAAAATGATATGTATACAAATGAACTAAATACTAAGACTTTGACAAGGAAGAAAATTACATTCTGCAGATTAAGAGCGCGTTTGAGTTAGCTGAATAAAAGTAAAGCACTTGGGCTTAAAAGTACTTTTTTAAATGTTGAAGCTGAAGCTGAAAATACGCAGTCAAACCGTCTAGTTAACATTTTTCTCTGTTAAAATGACATTAAAGTTGTTTACACTACAAAATGGTAATGGTCAACCATATCGATAATATAACACTTGATTGAGCTATAATAGTTAAAGCCGTATTCCATAATTCCTCAAACTGCAAATACATCCAACTCCAGAGTCCAAATTACAATACTACTTACTAATTTGCAAAAGAAAATACAAGAATTAAATAAATTCACTCACTCTGCATTAAATCCTTTCTCTTGTAGCTTAAAATGACTTCATTCCTCATCCTCATCCACAATTTGAAGGCTTCTTGCTCAAATTTCTTATCCTGCAATACTTTCTGATAATTAAACGAATCTTTATCAGATTCAACGATTCCTTTAGGACCAATTGTCGTACCAATCATTCCACCTTTGGCAACGAACTCTTCCATGGCTTTCTCGTCACCTGGATATGGAAATTTACGGCGTTCGTAAAGATGTGCTAGTTCTTTTTCTTCTTTGGGCTTTGGCTTTAAGGTCCACCAACCAAGCGGCGACGTTTCATTCCATACCCATGCTACCCCGAACAGCGTGTAAGTACACAGCAAAGCCTTTCCCACTTGCTTCCAAAAGTGATAATCTTCTTTGCCTAATCCGATTCTCTTAAGGTATTTCTGGGAATCAAATGATTTTGCCATTGAAGCACCTGTTTTGGTACGTAACATGCAGCTACTGAAACTGTTTCTGGTAAAGCCCGATTACCCGACCGGTTCCGAGCTCAAAACCCGTGTAGGTAGTCGGGTTACTGCTCTTTTGTGGAATTGATGACAAAATCAAGATTACAATATGCCCTTATTTTGTCAACTATTTTGAATTTAATTAAAGTTAAAAAACCTTATTCAAGTAGATTAAGGCCTCATTTGTTTTTTTTAAGATTCAGACGTCTGAATCTGAATGCACGTCTGAATATTAAGACGTGGTATGCAGATCTGAACACTGAATGATTAAGACTGTTTGTTTTTCAACATCTGAATACCTATATATATATATATATATATATTTATATATTTATTATATCAATTAGTGAAAATATTAACTTGAACAAAAGATACTTCTTGAATACAAGTTTTTAAAAAAGTTTTTACCATGTCCATATTTTTCCAACTCGCTCTTACATATTCATTAGATATATCTGAAATATAAGATTGTAGTGATTACAAAACACCCTCTAATATTAAAAAAACAGAGACAACCAAGAAACAAAGTAATATTATTACTATTTATATTATCAAGTATTAATTTAAATTAGTAAATGTTAGCCATATCTTTGCAATGTATTACCTTGGATCTTAATGTAAAAAATTTTATTTGCTAATATAAAGATTTGAGTAGTTNGCTCCTCACAAAAGTGCTAACTTTTTTTTTCCAATCAAAATTCTTGTCCAGATATAATATTAACTTCCCATGCATTCTTCTTTAACTTCAACTTCAAATAGAGCAAATACACTTTTAGTTTGTGACCTAAACTATTTATATTCGGTATTAGTGGTGGTAAATGGGTGGGTTGGGTTAAATTTGGGCGGGTTAAAAATGAGTTGAGCAAATATGGGTTGAGTTTCAATCCGCCCATATTTCATGTGGGTAAAAAATGGATTGGGTGTCAAATGGGCGGGTTGAATATGGGTTAACCCATATTATATAAATGTATTTTTTTTTCTAATGCAATTTATACGGATTGTATTTTTTCTAAAACTCTTCTCAACTTTCCCCACCTTATTCTTTACCCTCACCAATCCACCCCATACTCACCCACCTAAACTCATCCCGTACCCTCTCTCCAAAAAGATTTTTTTTTCCGTCACCCCCCACCCCCACCTCAACCCGCAAAAGAAAAAATTTATTTTTACTTTTTTTCTTTAATTTAAAATTTCTATTTTTTTTTTCTGTCCCCCGCCTCAACCCACCCCGCAAAAGAAAAAATGTATTTTTACTTTTTTTTTATTTTAAAATTTTTGTTTTTTTTTCTGCACCTCCCCCGCCCGCCCGCCCCGCCACCCTACTCCCCCAAAAAAACAATTTTTTTTTTACTTTTTTTGTAATTCAAATTTCTGTTTTTCTTCTACAACCCCCCAGCCCCACCCCCCACCCCACCCCCATTCCCGCAATTTTTTTTTTACTTTTTTTGTAATTTTCAATTTTCTATTTCTTTTTGTAAATTTTATTTTTTTACCTTTTTGTAATTTTCAATTTTATTTTTTTTACTTTTTTTGTAATTTTTTTTCTAAGCTAAACAAATATGAAAAAGTTGGAAGATAACCCACTAGTCTAACCCATATTTTACCCATGAATATCCATATTTCTACGGGTTGAATATGGGTTAAAGCCCAAATTTTATCCAACTTAAATATCACTCACCCAACCCATTAAAATATGGACGGATTGGGCGGGTTAACAAAATATGGGCTCATTTTGCCAGCACTATTCGGTATATATAATTTATAGGCCCAAGGAATGACATTTTGAGTATGTAAATGAGAAGAAAAAGTGTTATCCGGAGATGCGGGTATCGATTCGCCTGTACTAGATGAGGAAATGCCTGTATACAACAACAACAACAATAACCACCCAATATAATTTTACTAGTGGGGTTTGGTGAGGGTAGTGTGTACGCAGACCGTACACCTACCCTGGGGTAGAGAGGTTATTTCCAATAGACTTTCGACATCCTTCCCTCCAATAACTCCACACCTTGCTCTCGGATAGGAAAGGCCCGTATACGAGCCTAATATTGCATTCTTACAATTATTGTTTGTAGAGACTCAATTAATTTTTTGATAAACAAATTGATCTTTGTTATATCTATTCAATCACATAAAGGGGATGATATTGGGATCATAATTTATAATTAATTTATTTTAATAATTTATTTAAAATTAAACTATGAATTATAATTTGTTTAAATTGCTCCAATAACATTTAAAAAAGAAGGACTGCATGCTATAATACTCATTTTTAACATCCATATCAAACATAAACATCAAATTGAAAATTTAATTTCAATTGTATTATACTCCTATTTGAATATTTTACAAAAGAAAACACTAAAGCTACAAGTGTCATCTATATTAACAAACTTTTTAGAATAAGATACTTACCGATCTATCTGTAAACTATTCTTGAATACATCTATAGTGGGAACAATCAACTACTTGATGAAAGTTAACACAAACAACAGCATTCTTTAAAATACGATAAAAGATAGGGAAAAAAACTTACATTTGATTTTACTTCATGTCATGTATACAATAAAATCAAGAGAATTTTTAGTACAATAAATAAAGAGAGCTCCCAAGGGGACTCGCACCTCTAAAGAAGCAATTTACTACTTCAAACAAAGAGAACCAAATGCACTAAACAAATATTAACATGATATATATTGTAGTAAATAGTAATTCAATATAGTAGTTCAAATTATATTTTATTATAATTCGTTTAAATGATGTTAACCGTTGATAAAATATAAAACATTTGATAGAAGTCTATATAAATTATTATAGGGATTTTAATTTTGTTCTTAATTAGGGATATAAGAAAAATATTTTTATTTTTCTATAGATTTATCATGTGTTAATTTTCGTAATGAAATAATATAAGATTATAAAAAATAATGTTTACGGTAATTTATTGATAGTTAAAAACTTATTAGGGAAAAATGAGTTCAAACCATGTAAATTAAATTTTATATCAATTAAGCATATAAGAGATAGTCCCCTAATACAGTATGAACAACAGAACAAGTCCATCACTTAACTTTTGAGATTTAATGAACTATACTTTTTAAAATTACTTACGAATACGAATTTTCTAGTTTGAAATCGCCTTCAAATAGTGTGGATAGATGAAAATCTTTTAATTTTAATTTTTAAATTACTTTATAACAGGCCTCTCTACTCTTTTCAGGGTAGGGGTAAGGTCTGCGTACATACACTCTACTCTCCCCATACCCACTTGTGGAATTTTACTGTGTATGTTGTTATTGTAAATTACTTTAAAATATTAAGCCTTGTAAATATTTACCAATATCTCCTTTTGTTGCACTATTATTTAAAAAATTAAGTTTAATTTATCTGTGAAAACTTCTAGTTGAAAACCCAAAATTAATAATTTTACCAAATGAGAAACATGAATGTTTCAAATTATTAGTTGCATGTAGCACGCTCCATAAAAGTAGTCTAATCAATATGGAGTAACATTTAAAGAAGTGTTGTAGTTATAAGAATGTAGGTCCAATGTATATCAATGATAGTTTGCATTTAAGAATTGCAAACAATGTAGGAGTTTTTTTTGAAATGACATATATGCCCTTAGTCAACCATCTTTAAATATATATATATATATATATATATATATATATATATATATATATATATATATATATATATATATATATATATATATATATACTAGATGATGTACTCATGCGACGCACGAGCCCAACTTTTGTTTCTTCTTCTTCTTCTTCTTCTTCTTCTTGTTTTATTTCTTTTAATATTTCTTGGTCTATTGCTAATTACACACTTTATATGTCTTTATGGAAAGAAGGAAGAGAATAGGCTTTTGTGTAATAACTTCTAGAACCGCGATTACATGTATTGTTATTTATCTTTTGCATTATGTGCATTTTAATTTTTCTGAAATCGTATTACTCTACCAATCACTTTGAAATACTTGCCAAAATTTAATGCTTTATTATATAATGAATAGTTAATAATTCAAGTAGAATTTAAATTATTACTACATAGGGTCTACACCTTTTTTATTATAATTTTTTTTGCACCACTAAGTCTTAAATTAATTACTATAAAATAATAATTAAAAAGTCAGTTGAAAAATAAGTCGTCATGTATTTTTCTGATTGATTAAATTGAATGATATATAGTTTTATTCTTTTAGTATTTTCAGTTGTGTTAATGTATTACTTTTTTTCTTTTTATACTAATCAAAATTTGAATAATAAAACATATTAATTTTATTGCCAAATAGTTGATGAAAAGGTATTTTTTGGTCCTTTGAAATAGTTGTCGTGATTTGTAATTATTAATAATTTTAACAAAAAAATTTGTGTATTGTTCTAGTTGAATGACATAATATTAAAAATAAATTAATCTCTCGATCACGCTAAATACTAATCAAATTGACCTTAAATTGAAATATTGCAATTTTTTTCTAGTTTCATTTGATATGATTGAGATACTATTTAGGGTATAATGCAATTTTTATCACAATAGTAGTATTTGTTGAGATTTTTTAAAATAATTAATTGTATATTTATGTATTTTGAAATTTATGTATGTTGAATTCTTATTGAATAGAGTATGTACTCAACTAACTTCCATCATAGAGGGAAAAGTATAATCCTGTATGACGATACTTTTCATACTTCCTAATATATAATGATTTTTAAAAGAAAAAATTTTCATAAGTTTATTGTCTTAATTTTTACTTCAAATATTCTCAACTCATATTTTAGAGCGAGGTATTTATTATACAATTTGAACAAATTTTTAATATTCTATAATAAAAAAGGGGACTTGAACCTATATTTTATTCTTAAATATTTTTTTTCCGAATTTTATTAAGTATTCCAATTGAAATTGCAATTTAATGAGAACTTTGTATAAAATGATATCAATTGATAATGATATAATAACATTTGAATGTAAATCAACATACATTATCCCTAATTCTTTTTTATTGAAATCTTCTTTACCTGGAATAGTTAATAAATAAAATAAATAAAATAAATAAAATAATGTTTCTTAAGGTGATAAAAGAATTGTCATATATAAATGTATGTGACCTTAGTATTTTTAATCAGGTAAACATTTGAATTATAAAATTATCAAAAAGATAATTTTTATAGTTAAAAGTACTTATTGAAAATATAATAATAATAATAATAATAATCAAGTAATGCATTTAATGAAGATTGAATGGAAAGTGAGGTTCACCAAAAGAATTTAATAGCTTCTCGCCACGTTAGTTTAGGTTTTTCTTAATATTAAGAACCCACAACCAAACTTTTGAGTACAATATACAAGCAAACAATGCATTAATATATTTGCAATGACCATTAAGCCCTTGGTCAACCTCGAAAATGAGAAGAAAAAGATGGTTACTTGGAGATACAGGTATCGAGCCCCGCATGCTAAACGAGCGCTCTACCATCTGAGCTACATCCCCTTGCAATGATAATTATACCCTTGGTCAACCTCCTCTTCTCTACTATATAATAGAAATAGAAATATTTCCAAAAGAATAATAATAATAAGAATAAGAATATTATGCCCAAGGAATGACATTTTGGGTTAGGAAATGAGAAGAAAAAAATGGTTACGTGGAGATGCGGGGTATCGATCCCCGTACCTCTCGCATGCTAAGCGAGCGCTCTACCATCTGAGCTACATCCCCTTGCTGTTACAGGGGGTTCCTTGACCCTTTTACTTTTCCCATTGAAACGGCCACTCATAGACTCGAGATTTATACACGATTCAAAGCGGCAGAGCCTGTCCGGCTTGCAGCAGTGGAGCTCGTCCAAAATCGAAATGTTAAGGAGATTACTGTCTAAGGCTTCAACTCAGCGTCGTTCGCTGTTTGGTACTTCTGCCTCACTCTCATGGTGTCGTCAATTTTCTTCTTCTCCTCCATTAACCTCCCAATCTCCTAATAGTACTTCTGTCGAACACTTGGAGGACACGGAAGCTAGTACCACGGTCCCCTCTGCAGCAATCTCCGTCGACCGCTCCGGCTTATATAATCCTCCTGGTATTGTCTTTCTATGTGTATAGTATTTCCAACTCTTTCTAATGTTCCTCTACTGGAGTTTTAGTTATTGATAATTGCCTTGTAAAACTTGCAGAGCATTCACATGAACCGTCTTCGGATTCCGAGCTTATTAAGCATCTTAAAAGCATCATCAAGGTTTGAAATTTGCCCCCTTCCCGACTTCAGCATGTCTTATGATATGCATTTGCTGTTTGTGCTTTTTATTGTTTTTTTGATAAATCAAAAATCATTTCATTAATAACACACCAAGCTGGTGTTATGCCATTCAGGATTGTTTTTGGAGAGTAGTTTATCTTAACAAAGATTTATGATTTCTCTTCCTTTTTCTAGACTTTTATGATGTGTTTTTAGTCCCTGCTTGGTATAATGCAGCAGTTAATAGCTACACTTCAATCCTAAACAAGTCTGACTCGAAATATTGGCCATACTCCCTGTTTGGTGCGCGATAAAATGTAATCTCTGGTGGATATCATTCTTTTGCTGGTTAAAAGCTGTTGAAAATATACTACGATTTGTAAAAGATCATTAATCTAAATGCAAATTCAGATATGCAATGGTGATTTGAGAAACTTGGTGATGTCTGTATATTTTGTTTTGTTGGTGATAGTGAGGTTCTGTATCTCAAGCTGGTTAAGTTTTCAGTTCAGAGGCGGGCCTATATCAGTTGCTGAATATATGGAGGAAGTTTTGACTAACCCGAAGGCAGGGTTCTATATCAATCGCGATGTGTTTGGCACAGAAGGTGATTTTATTACCTCTCCTGAAGTTAGCCAGATGTTTGGAGAGGTAATTTAGTTACACTGGGTTGTTCTATTTGGTTTTCTTCATTCATCACTGGTTGATTTCTGCCAAATTTACCACCACAGCTTTGTTAGATTTTCTGATTTTCTTTTTCTTTTTCTTTAGATGGTTGGTGTTTGGGCGATGTGTCTTTGGGAGCAAATGGGGCAGCCAAAAAAATTAAATCTTGTTGAGCTGGGTCCAGGAAGAGGAACTCTCGTAGCTGATCTTCTACGAGTACAGTCCCATAGATCTCCACCTCTCCAACTTGCATAATCTAAAGTTTCTTACATTGTTTCGTAAAGTATTAATCTAGTTTTGATGTGCCTAAACTGCACTTGTGGATTTCTGAACCACAGGGTGCATCGAAGTTTAGGAACTTCACAGACTCTTTGCAGATACACATGGTTGAATGTAGTCCTACTCTGCAGAAGCTCCAATATCAGAACTTGAAGTGTATAAACAAGAGTGACGTGGATGGAGATGCGGAGGAACAGATTATTAGCAGGTTGACCGGGACAAGTGTATCATGGCATGCCACCTTGGAGCAGGTCCCTGCAGGAGGTAAGAAATTATTACCTGCAACTTTAATAGATTACTTGTTTTGTAAAGTGTAAACCAGTTTGTGAACTCATACAGACATACTATTGTGTTGTTCTATTTGATCTTGAAGCTTCATGGAAAATTGTATTATCATCTATATAGGTTTCTACTTACATTGTCTTTTCCTTGACTTCTCAGTACCTACAATCATCATTGCACATGAATTTTATGATGCGTTACCTGTTCATCAATTTCAGGTTCGTTTATAACCTCCACCTCCATTTTATTTGTAAATATGATTTTCTAATCCATTTTTACTCAACAGTTCCCAGTTGATTTTTTTACTGCAAATCATCTACTTTCATTTATTATCTAAATTATGAAACCATCAGAATATCCTGGAGATGGAAAGACATTTACAAAGTGGAAAATTTGATATGGAGTTTCACATTATGAAACAACTTAAGAATATCCTGGAGCTGAAAATACAATTGAAAAATATGTTAGGAGTATTCTTTTCATAGTTTTGCCTCTATGGAATTACACCCCCTCCCCCCAACAAAAAAGAAAAAAAAAAGGGAAGGAAATTTAAATGAAAGATCTTGTCTATCAATCTTAGCACGTATTAGTAGTATAGTGAGCATCGGGTTGATTTCCCTATATCCTGGAAACGGTTTTACAATTACAGTGTGGAAAGTTCGATAGGTGGTCCTTTACGATCTTAGTTTTGTGCCTATGGAAGTATAAATTCAGGATCTATTTTCTATCTGGCTTAGCATGTATTGTGGTGTTGTGAGCATCAGCTTGATTTCTTTATATACATGCAGAGAGCATCTCGAGGCTGGTGTGAGAAAATGGTTGATGTTTCTGAAAATTCAATGTAAGGTCCCAAGCTAGTCTATCATTTGGCTATCTGTACATTAATTTCTTGTAGTATTGGCTCTTTGTAACTTCTTTATGTACTTTGCTGGATAGGTTTCAGTTTGTTTTATCTGCACAGCCTACCCCTACAACTCTATATCTTCTGAAGCGCTTCAAATGGGCTGAGAATGAAGAAATAGCCAAGCTTGAACAAGTTGAGGTTTGCCCCAAAGCAATGGATTTGACTCAAGAAATTGCTAAAAGAATTGGTTCAGATGGTGGTGGGGCTCTCATTATTGATTATGGTCTGAATGGAATAGTCTCAGACAGTCTTCAGGTCAGTTGCAATACTAAAAGTACTCTTTCCTGCTTCCTTTTTTTGGGTAGCTCAATCCATTTGCTTCTGTCTTTGCTTCATTTGCATAGAAAGTGGGAACTGTTGTTAGACAAAGAAACTGGTTGAGAAAGTGCAATCTCTATTTCTCGATGCTCAATCTCTGATTGGGCCAGAAATGGGGTCGGCATTATTTTTTGTTAGATGACTAGGTGATCAAATAGCAAAAAGTTCTATGGCGCATATTGTCTAATAAATGCTAGTGTGTCAAAGATCCTAAGTTGTCCACCTTTCAAATTCAATGTTATGTTTCAGCTTTAGAGGAACACAGATTATTTTTTTCTTAAAAGATTTATTTTTCCATCCAAATTGAATTTCACTTCCCTTTTTGGGCTATCCTACATTGCAAAATAACAACAACTACGCCTCAATCTATATGAAATGCTCATTGGCTATGCCGCTACATCTAAACTACCACTGTAATTTGAACAGGTATATGGAATACAAGTATCCTGGTAAACATTATGCATCTACAAGTTTGAGCTCTTATGTTAGTAACCATGCAAAGTCAAACTATGATATGCAATTAGGGAAAGAGGGAACTAATCTTGCTCTAGCTTTTTACAAATCATATTGGCATGAAATTTGAGCAGTTACTTTTACTTGTATGTGATTTTGGTAATAGAGGAAATTTTGTTTTCTATCGTGATTAAGCGTTAGAGCCTGTTGATCACATTGCTTGTTCTCTATCTATCATACAGGCTATCCGGAAACATGAATTTGTCAATATACTAGATAATCCTGGAACAGCTGATCTTAGTGCTTATGTTGACTTTGCTGCCATCAGGCACTCTGCAGAGGAAGCTTCAGGTAGGTTGCATCAGAATCTTCTCAACTCTAGTGGCATATAGTTGTATTTATATTCTCAAGCTAAAGTTTTAATTTAATTGTTCAAACGATCAACTTTGCAGATGACGTGTCTGTGCATGGCCCAATGACTCAGTCTCAGTTTCTTGGTTCACTTGGAATAAATTTTCGAGTTGAGGCATTGCTGGAGAACTGCACAGATGAACAAGCTGATTCCTTAAGAACAGGTTATTGGCGTTTGGTGGGTGAAGGCGAGGCTCCATTCTGGGAGGGTCCTGAGGAGCAGGCTCCTATTGGGATGGGCGCCAGATATTTAGCAATGGCTATTGTGAATAAGAAACAAGGAGCACCTGTTCCATTTCAATGAAGAATCTCCCAAATGGGCTTTCAAATTGTACTGGTAAAATGGCCAAATCCTCTTAGTTTAGGGGACAAGTGGAATTGGCTTTATGACTTCTCTGAATTATGTGTATAGCTGGAAGAAAGGCTAGGAAGAAACTGGATGGTGATAATAGTTTTATCAATATGTCGTGCAATGTCTCTTTTCCTTTATTTCTGAAGGAGAGAATGTCTAGTCTTTTCATATAATGTCTTTGTTGCAGATCTTGCATCAAGTTGTTAAGCTATTGGTCCTGCAAGTAAAGCCGAAGCTAAAAGATTGAAAAAGATATTCCTGGGACTGGTCTATTTATGTAAAAGCTTCTAGTAGAAGCGAGGCTTGAGCTAACTGTATGCAGAGGGAATAAATTCATAAGGATCATATTTGCGTGTTTACCAATTACCAGTATAATGTCTCTCCTTTGTTTTACTAGTGTGTGGTCGATTTTTCACAGGCAAAGCTTCCTGAAACAATTATATGAGAATAGTTCCTTCGTAGGATATTTTGCTGTTTTGCATTTTAATGATTGGTCGAAGAAGTGTGGTCAGCACATGCATTTTGGGAGGGAGGAATTGTACTGTTACAGAAGCCGTCAAAAGGATTAAAGACAACTTTCTGTGGCGTTTTTATGCGTAGTTTTGAATCCAAGTTACCACTAACTTCCCCTTTGACAATGGCCTGATACATGTATCTCGAAAGTTGTTTTTTTAAAAGTTCTCTCGTTCTTCTTTTCTCTTGGCCTGGCAGTTTAATTAGTATTAGCAGTCTTCAGTAATTACTATTATTTCAAGGAATCAATACTTTTTCCAACAAGGTACCATAGATAATTTCTAACACTTAATGCCTCATAATTTTGAAGAAAATCATTAGGGAGTTCTTTTGTTAAGGAAAGAGCTTTAAGGTGATTGATTGTACACTTTATTTATGACATAATAAAATTCTTTAGGTGATTTAGATATGATACATGTGTATACGGTTAAAACAGGGCTCGCCCCTTGTGTGACTAATCGAGATTGAAATATGATAGGTTAAGGTTCGATCTCGAATTATATCGAACCGAGGTGCGAGGTTATATAAGTTTGAGACCCCTGGACCGAGATCAGGCGAGATCGAGGGAACTTTGCCAAGCCGAATAACAGAAGGAAGAAATATCTGTGATCAATTGTAGATCACGACGGAAATCTCGACACGTATCAAGGATAGGCCGATTAATTAGCAAATCATGAGATTTTTACCTCATATAGAATTGTATCAAGAGTAGGACTCCCCTACTATATAACGAGGGTATGATCATTTGTAAAAGACATCTCATTACGCAACTTAAAGCAATATACTATCATTTTCTAACTCTTAACATCTTGTTATTCTGTTCATACATTAAGGATCAAACACGAGGGCAAGACTGTTCGATTTGCATGATTTGCATTTATTCGTTCATTGTCGGTTTTAATATCAATATATTTTCTTAATTTGTCTCAAGTTATATCACGTATAGTTAAAACTACGAAATTCAATTGTTGAAGGGTAAACAACATGCAAATTAAAATCGTTCAAGATTTCACCGGTGTCTGCACTAAATTAATGGATGTATGTTACATGTTTGAATACAGACTTCTATCACTTAATTGTGGACAATTAATTTATATTATACTTTATTAAATTACTTAATAAAATAATATTTTAAAATGCATTAGCTATCTCTACTATATTAAAAGCACGAAGCCCCTTAGCGAAATATCGTTCGCCTTTTTTACCCTTAAAAATAGATTTCATATTGGATAAAACAGTTATTAAATTAATTCTCTAATATTTAAAACTTTAAAATTGACTAGATTTTTTATTAATAAATCTTTCCTTATTTGAGGTAAGTAAAAAGTCCAACATTTTAGGATTTTTAAACTAATTGATATTTTACCATACATAAATTCTTTCCTTGTTTAAAGTCCATTAGTAACAAAATTATAATTATTTTCATGGTGTTATGAAACAATAAATGAAGAAGAACAATATTGTAGAGAAAGAGAGAGAATTCTTATTGAATTTTGGGATGATTTACAATAGGGTAAGACCCCTCTATTTATAGGGAAAGTGACTTAGTCACCAAGTAAAATCCCTAAAATCTTTCTAAAATATAGACATTCACCTTAAATAGAATTCTATTTATAACACTCCCGTTTGAATGTCTATTCAACAGATAATATGCCCCATTAAAACCATAACTAAAATAAAACCCAATGAGAAAAAAATTATAGAAAAGGAAAAAGAGTATACATGTTTAGAAATGCATCTTTTGGCTGCCTCGTTAAAAACCTTGCAAGGAAAACCCAGTGGGACAAAACTTTATAAGGGAAAAAGAGCACAACGCGCATTAACTCCCCCTGATGAGAGCATCAATTCACATCCTTAAACCTTCACATTCCAATCTTGTGCACTAGCTTCTTGAAGGTTGACGTCATCAGTGATTTGATGAATAAATCATTCATATTAACTTCAACGAATATGTTGCACCTTGAAAATCCTCGCTATCACATTATCATGCATATAGAGAATTGATAATTAATTCCATGTAATATTTTCTCAAATGTTTATAATCTCTTCCCTCATGTTAGAAAAACTAACATTCTTATTCAATTTTGGGAACCCATCTTTGTGCGTTATGGTGTTAATCAAAATATACACCGCACATAAATAATAATAGGATGAAATAATTTGGTTCCTGGTCCTGAACCACTTGTGAGGGGAGAATGTAATATACTTTCGTATATAACATATATCAAACTGATATAGATAACTTTGTTCTCATAAGCAATAGTTTAGATATTAAGTGGAACTAGTCAATAAATCATTTTGCTAAACCAGTTGTGATGTAACCAACTTATCAAGATGAACTATTTTGAATAGAAAATCTAATAATTGTGTTCTAAATTAAGTTATTGCGCAAGTTATCTCGCAAACACCAGGTTGAAGATTAATAATAATCGCACATGTAACCATCTCATAGATGCATCTTATGTGGTATACATGAAAAGTGAATGAGCCCAGATTCACCTTTGATATTTTTAGCATTCATGGGATTCAATCCCAATTTTAGTTGGTATAATAATTGCGAGAACAAGCAAAATAAGAGAATTTGTGAAAAACTTTCTTGTTCTTTAATATTTATCCAAGTGAATTCTCTTTTATTTTTGCACATCATACTTAAATTAACATGGCTAAAATCAATTATGCCAACTGGATAAATTATCAATATTGATAAACTTCAGGTTTATACCATGACGTGTGCAATTATCAATAAACTTCACGTTTATTGTGGCATTCTTTTATTTATGTAGTACAAACCGGAGAATAGAGCGGGTAACTTTTTACATACATATTATCCTGTTACAAGTTATAGCAATAGAAGATATTAAATCTATCCTTTATTAATAGTCTCAATATAGCCAACCGCTTTCGCGAATACTTTAGAAACTCAATAAGTTTCTTTGAGACTTACTACAACACAATGCCTTATTGATAATCAATCTTATTCCTCAAAATTGGCTCTTCCAGAGCTCTTAATTAATTTTGTACTACCATATATTCATCAACGTCTATATGGTGAATATCTCTTTTAAAAAGAAAGTTATATTATTATGGTCATGGTCAAAATTATATGCAAGATATGTTTGTTGCATTATTGTTGTCCTTTAATAATTACATTAGCAAAATATCTTGGCGTACAATATATATGTGACCAATGACCATTCATGCCATAATAATGACATTATTTTCTTATTTCATCTCAAACCCCCTTCTAGAGGTAAGTGTGGTATATTCATTACCACTAGCACGTTCATATTCTTCCAAGAATTAATATATATTCATAAATTAGATGTTGTCACATTCACATCATGAATGAACCATAATCATCTATATGTGCTTTACAAAATCTCATGTCAAATCGATGACAAATATTACTTTCACAGAGTGAAGGATTATTTTGAGAATCTTTATTATTTTCATTATCACAATGATGACGATTATAATTTCGTCTATTACCAAGTCCACATCCATTGATACCTTCACGGTAATAATTTTATCTTATTTCAGACTTATCACATATTGCTATCACATTCTCTTAAGGGGAATGAGAATGAAGCAAATTCAATGGGATGAGTTTCCACTTCTTTGCCCACATCATGGCAAGACATAGAAATTTTACCACTTCAGGCGGTTATAATTTCTTACAAACTCCATTAGAGTTATAATCAAAGTTTATTATCTTTGCTTGTTTTTAAAATCAAATTATAGAATTTGAATAATTTAAAAGAGAAAAATAAAGAAATTACTTACCTTAAATCCAGAATTTAACCATGAAGGAAGTTTATGGAACAATTGACAATCATTATGCTCAATCCCAAAGCTTCTACTCAATTTGTTAGAGTCTCGTGCTGATAACGTGTTATAAAATAATAAAAGAAGAAGAATATTGCAGGAAAAAGTAGGGATGGAGAATTCTTGTTGATTTTTGGGATGACTTACAATGGGGTAAGACTCCTCTATTTATAGGAAAAGAGTGACTTAGGCCCCAAGTTAAATCCCTAAGATCTTTTTAAAATATACATTTACCTTAAATAGAATTCTATTTATAACACATGTTACTTTTAGTAGATATAGATTCTATGAAAAAAGAGTATAGTAACGTGTTTGAACGAAGTTAACGTAATTAATAGATCATGCTACTTTGATGTCTAATATTTAAAAGATTTTTAGGACTTTAAATAAGTAATATAATTTTCCCATATTTAGTTCTTGTATAAGTTGTAAAATATCAACTACGACATTTTGAAATATATATACCAAGAAAACTTTATCATGACTAAAAGGTACAAATTTATATGTAAAATAATGGTTAATACTTTAAAAGTTATCCATTTCTTGCACCTAATATTTTTGTGATGACTCAAACGGTCATCTTATGTAATTTAAGCTATATTTATGTTCCGAGGCTCCGAAAGCCTCCATTAGTCTCACCTCGATATGCGTGCGTAGCCCGGGCGTGTAGCCGGGAAGCTATTATGTGAGAATTTGATGAAAATGAGTTTCGATAATTAATAAATGAATATAGTTGACTTTGGTCAATATTTTTGGTAAACGGACCTGGACCCGTAATTCGACGGTCCCGGAGGGTTCGTAGGAAAATATGGGACTTGGGCATATGCTCGGAATCGAATTCCGAGGTCCCAAGCCCTAGAAATGAATTTTTAAGAGAAATTATTTTCTGAAAATAATAAAGGAATATGAAAGTGAATAATTATGTGAAAACCGTGTTGCCGGGCCCGTATTAAGGTTCTGAAGCCCAGAACAGGTTTATTATATATTACTTGTCTTATTTGTAAAATTTGGTGAAAAACGGG
>ML281003.1:0-33252 GCA_005239495.1 Nicotiana undulata
GAAAAGAAAAGCTTTGAAAATAGTAGTAAGGTCAGAGAAGTAATAGACCAATCAAACAATCAATGACAATGTGGATTGGGGACAAATAAGCCACATAATAATCAGGAAGAGATACATAGATTTAGTAAACTGGTAGACATAGTTGCAGAAATCAGGGGACATATAAGCCACATAATAATCAGGAAGAGATACATAGTTGCACAAATCAGAGATGTTCAGGGGATCAGGGGGACAGTAGAGTTAAACTAAACATGATATTGAACAGCCTAATAGATGCATATAGGAATAGACTGAACATATATAAGCATTATTGACTCAGCCGGAGCATGTAAGTCTTAGAGAGATAAAGCATGGTAAGTACTAATAGATAAACAAGAGATTAATTGCATGTTGAACAGCAGAAGCACAAGTAGAAGACAATTAAGAATATGATAAACTAAAGCAATAAGAAACACATTGGTTTGGAGCTCGAATCTTAATTAGAACATACCCGTGAGAAAAGAATAAGCAGAATGAAAGAGCAAAATGATCACAATGGTTAGCCTTGGCTTATAGCCGGCTAACAGTAACCAAGAGCAAAAGAGAGCAGTAGTAGAGCAAAGAGTTTTGTAAGAGAGAGTAAGTTCTTAACACAAGTCTCTATGTGTGTGAGAAGCTTAGAACAATGTTATTGTTCGTTTTTGTTTAATGAAAGGGCATAAGTATTTATAGTTGAAAACTGGTGCTCAAATAAGGTAAGAATCACAAATGCATGGTAATAAGAGAAGGCAGAATCAAATTAGTATAGGAAAATACACAGTTCCCTTAAGTCAAGGGATTCAAAATAAAAAATGGTAAGACAATATAGCCACATAAGGTAAAGGAAAATCAATATCATACTTAAATAAGGAAAGAATCCAAGCCTGTTAAGTAATAGGGAACTCGGAATCAATTAACCAAGGAATCAAGACAATCATTCCCTTAGGTCAAGGGATTCAAATTCAAACGGTAACAATACATAGTTATATAAGGCAGAGTAAGATCAATCAATAATCAACAAGGAAAGAAAATCATGTTTACCAAGCAATAAGGTAAGCAATTAGGACCAAGTTCAGAAAACTCCAATTAAGGAGTGAGTCAGTAGAATGAGATGATACAGCAAATCAATTAGCTTACACATTCGAGTAACACCCTAGGGTTTTACAGGAAACCATCAAATAAGGTAATCAGAGTCAATCAAGAGGGGATTGATATACCATGCTTCAACATATAAATAGAGAAGGCAAATAACAGTAGCAAATAGACAGGTCTAGCAACGTTGACAGAAAGAGGCAAGAGATGAACAACATATGAATATAATCACACAGAGATGCCACAAACAAACTAAAGAATCATTCGAAGCATGATAATCACAGAAAACTTAACAAGAATCAGGCAGTAGGAAGAACCAAACACAAAGGTCTACAACAAATTAGGGCTTTTTCAATATAGGCAAGTTAAAAAGCGGTAAGAGAGTGAAAACAGTAGAGATATGCAAAGGAAGAGTTCAAGCATAAAGAAGAAACCAGTTTAAACTAGTGTAGAAAGATTCAGAGAACACCCTAATTTCAAAGGAAACAAAAACGTTTAAAAACTGAAGAATCGTAAAGATCGAGTTGAAAATAGTGCAAAATATGAGAGAATGAGTTTAAATCGTTAAAAATACAGAGATCTAAGAGATTTAGGTCAAAATTAGGGTTTCATAAGAACCTATAGAAAAATAGGAGAACCTGCCGTGAAACTCTAGAATAGTGGTGGTTATGGCACAATCGAGTCAAAACCTCGCCGGAGAGAGGCCGGAAACAACCCAAGAAGGAGCTCCAGTGGCCGTCTGGCATGGTCGAAACTCTTTAAGGGTCTCAGAGATGGAGTAAGCCGGAGCGAGGAGGCGTCAAGGCGGCTGGTAGTCGAAAGGACGGTGGTCGGAGGTTGCCGGAGAGGAGATAAGCTTCATCTTCTAGAGAGAAGGGAGAGGGAAAGAGACGAAAAGAGAGAGAGAGTCAGTCTTGAAGACTGAGGGGGAAGGGGAGCGGTCGTTTGGGTTAATTAAGGCAAGAGAGAATCTGGGCCATTGATCTTATTTGATCAACAACTCAGATTTAATAAGGGGTTGGGCCCGGGTTATTATTGGGTTTGGGTTAATTGGGTTTAAAGACTGGGTTAAAATGTGGCTAGGATTTAAAATAATGTGGCTAATTGTTAAATACCCGTAAAAATAGATAATTAATTAATTAAAATAGCTAATAATTGTATAAAAATAAAATTTAGTTAAAATAGGTAAAATTACAATAATTAACTAATGTTAGGTGTAAAGTGCATAAATTTCGAATTAAAATAATACAAAATGTCCAATTGGGCTATAATTGTAAAAATTGCTGTAATTGAAATTAAATGAGACTCAATTGGCTAATTTGTGAAATAATTGGATTTTAATGGATAAAAAATGATTATAAATAACATACTGGGCTGGAAATATTTTTAAAATTATTTATGGCATAATTTATGAATTATTAAAAATAGGAAATATTAAATAAATAGGAAAATGATTTAATAAAAATAGGGAAAAATAGGGAAAAAATACTCATTATTACAAAGATAGTTTTGAAAGCTTATATTCAAGTTTGAAAATAATTTGAGGAAAAATTGGGTATCAACACTAGATATCATGTTCTTAGGTTTCATGTATCCTGCTTCAGCATCTCATTTGACACTAATACATGTTTATGATTATCATTTAGAAATCCAGCTCCTAGGTTCATAAACAACATTAACATAAAAGTTGTTACTCATGTGCATTCAAAATCATGTCTTAACAATTTTGTAACTTTTTTGTGCATTTAGAGATCATGCTTTAGGAATTCTATTAATTTAAAGATCATTGTCATAAAAACTGTCGTTTCTGTGTATTTAGAAATCATGTATTAGGCAGTTTGTTTGCATTTGCTTAGACACGCCTAGTTAAACTACTGATTATGAAAGATGTAAAAATAATCTCACATATGATCGTCTTGTTTCAAATAAAACTGGTAATAATCCTTGTATTCTCAGCATGCTTTAGGCAAAACAACTCTTGAACTGTTAATTATTCTAGAACTATTATGCATGATCACACGCGTAGGCAAGCCTTAGGTAACCAATCTGTATAAAACTGGAGAACTGTTCTCGTTTGTGTTTACTGCTTAACAACTTACAGGTTTAAAATCAGTAGGCAAACTGATTAGGGCCCTGCTTCTGAGTTAATAAAACAAAGTTGCATATTTTCTGTGCATTGACATCCGCTTAGATATCTTGTTTAGGTCATTTATCTAATAATAATAAAAATTACCTCTTGTTGTGTTTGAGACGTGCTGCTTATGTGCATTATTTGTGGAGGTAAACCTGGGCCTCTTTACTGCTTCTTTCTGCATTTATCCGTTAAGTCCTATGTGTTCTTGCATGTCGCCTAGAATTTTCACCCTTTTAAAAACCATAGGGGTCTGTCTAGATCTACCTATACTTAGAGGTCCTAAACTCCTCCGGGACCATTAAGAATGGACAGGTAACAGCACACATAGAGATCGTTAAATGAAACTCGCTTAATAACCGCTAAGGGGTGGGGTAAAGGGTAGATATGGATATGATGACCAGTGCGCTAATGCCACGTGTAGCCCCTCACTGAGGAGTGATTACCGGGCATTGCATCAATGTGATCCTATAGGATAAACAACTTAGGACCCCCTATCCCTTGCAAATGTATGTCTAGACCATAAATCTTTTAAACCTTGTATACGTTTAGACTATAAATCTTTTAAACCTTATTACATATGTGTGCTTAGACTACGAATCTTTCCAAACCACTATTTGTTTACTTGTTTATATATGACCGCCTATTTGCTACTTGTTTAAATTCACAAAGCTTGTTTGGCTGGGAACCACAGTTGTGGACTCTGAGGGGTGCCTAACACTTTTCCCTTGGAGTAATTTCAAGCCCTTACCCAATCTCTGGTTAACCAATTAGTGTTATTTTGACCTTTAATAGGTGCCCTAACGCACCTTAATTCGTTAGGTGGCGACTCTTCAATTCCTTATATCCCTTATCCCAAAAGGAAACGAGTTGTCCCAATAATGTCGAAAACCCTGACCGATCCGAAAAGGAGAGGGAAAAAGGAGGGGCGCGACACGGGTGACCCGAGATCATTTCGGTGCATTATGTGAAAAGTTGGAAAATTGAGTTTTAAGTTGAACTCCTTGAATTTTGATGATCAATTCTTGTTGTTTGATGTTATTTTGGTGTTTTGAGTGAGCGAGCGAGTATATGATGTTGTTATACTTGTGTGCATGATCGGATTGGAACCTGAGGGACTCAGGTGAGTTTTTGGATGCTTTGCAAACTATATTTTTTTTTAACTTAATAGGTTGTTGTTGTCGTTGATATGCAGATCTCGCATTTGCGAGATTTCGATCGCACATGCGAGACTCACTTTTGTGAGATTTTTGCTCAAAACTGTGATTCTGGAGGGGGATGGGGAGCTTCGGATTTGCAAATTTAGGTTCGCTTTTGCGATGGGGGTGATTTTCGTAATTGCTAGTTATGATCACATTTGCGACCCTGTAGAACTTGGGACAACTTCGCTTTTGCGAAGGCAATTCTGCATTTACCATGGTCCCCTTGTTTGCATTTGCGATCATGTTGTCACATTCATGAAAACAGAAGAGCTGAGGCACTGATCGCATTTGACATCAGTTGTCCGCATTTGCAGACGTCATAGTTGCGATACTTGCAGCTTGGTAAAAGAGGAAACTTTCGGGACTTAGCTCATTTTACACCATTTCTCAACCCAAAACTCCATAGAGGCGATTTTTGAAGAGGAATTTCTTCCCAAAATTCATTGGTAAGCATCATAAACTGGTTTTCAATCAATTTTAACTACTTTTTCGTAAATTTTAACATCAAATATATGAATTTCAAAGTAGAAATTGGAGGTTTTGGGTATAATTTAGAGATTTTATAAAATTGAGATTTAGACCCCAAATTGAGGTAGAATTTTAAAATAATTTATATATCCTGGCTCGGGGGTGAATAGTTAATCGAGATTTGGCCCGAATATCGAATTTCGACCACGTGAGCCCGAATTAACTTTTTGTTCACTTTTGAAATTTTCCCCAAGATTGAACCTTTACTGATTGGGGATATTTTCTTTAGCATTATTTAACTTTGTTAGATGATATATGACTAGATTTGGATCGTTTTGAGGTGTATTTTGAAGAAAGACGATATTGGATTGTGAAAATTAATCCGGAATGAGGTAAGTGTCTTGCCTAACTTTGTTGAGAGAATTTTTCCTGCTAGTTGATATTGTTTGCTATATACGGGCATGATGCGTATACGAGGTGACGAGCATATATGCATGTGCCAAGGTTTTCATGTTCGGGAGGGGAAATTATATGCTTATTTGTGCCTTTGTTGAACTTGGTGATCTCTTAACCTATGCTTCATTTAATTTGATGACTAATAAAATCAATTAATTGTTTTACTAATCATGCAAGAATATATTAAATATTAAAAAGAATTTAATTTGTTGTTTTCGAGATCCATTTTATACTTAATTTGATTGTGGCATCATGAATATATATTTATACCTATATTGTCATGTTACTTAAGCTTCTTTATTCGTAATAAGAGATCTATGTTTGGAATGATGGATATTATCGAGTGTTTGATAAGATGTTAGCACGATGAGTATTTTCGTGCGATTTGAGATAAGATTGGTTTGTTGGTTATTACCGTGCGAATGATGGAGCACTCATGGACCCAAATGTAATATCATTCTTGGCACGTTGGCCATATTTCATATTTCATGATCACCTATTTCACTTTCAAACATCATCACGGGTCATTGAAAAAAAAAAGCATTTCTATTCAAGACTTTAAGTACACAAGTGAGCAAGTAAGAGTCTTAAGCACATTGAGATTTCTTACACAATTTGGCATAATAGCTTTCATTTGAATCATGACTAGAAGTTTTAACAAAAGATATGCAACCCATAATTTGAACACATTCTCAAATAGTAACATAACAAGAACATTTGGAATACATCTTGAACACATATATCTTTTGACACAAGGCTTATTCGGAATGATCAATTTATAATGAGCAATTCGGACTACAAGGACATTGTGGGGTTCAATTCTAAAAGAGGAGTTTAGTCATCATACCTCGCCTTGAGCTTTCCTTAAATTACTACATTGTTCCGGAAATCTTAGCTACTTCGATCTATTTAGAGAAATAAAAAAATTGAAAACAAATTAGGAAGGAGATAATAGTTCCAGCTCATTTGAGCATTTTATCAAACACTAGGTGTGCATTAAGGTTTCAAGGTCCTCCTATGGTGGATTCCTTCATCCCCAACCCAATATCTACCCTATTTAGATCAACAACCTTCCGAAAACTCATGATTGTACATGCATGCATAGATACACTCTCATACCCAAGAATCACCCCCCCCCCCCCCCCCCCCCCCCAATTAACCATATTTTACCCCAAATTCGAAATTGAAACTAGGACATGGAACCTTACCTATTGGATGAAGAACTTGTGAGTTTCTCCTTGTGAATTCTCCCATTTTGAGCGAGAATTGATGGACAATAATCTTAGGAACTTCCCCTCTCACTCTATACCACTTCCTTCTCTCTAAATATCAGTTAGGACAAGTAAAAATAACCCACAAGTTGTTTTTATCAAATGGGATTGGGTGAAATTTTCTAAACTTAAAACCTACGAAGCCGAGTCTACGGACGTAGAAAGGACCGCAAAACAGGTATGCAGCCCCGCAAAAGGGACTGCAGAAGAGGGTCCCAAAGCTAGGTTGTCCAGGTTGGGTCTGCGGCAGGTCTGCGATCCACAGACAATTCTACGACTGCATAATGTGCCAGAGAACTCCTCTCCCAAAATCTTCATGCTGGATCTGTGATGGATGTACGTCCCGCGAAACGATCATGCGGTCGCATAATTGACTTCAAAATATCATTCAAAATTTTCCCAGTTCTCTACTTCACTCTGTGGCAGATCTACGGTCTGTAGATTAGTTCTGTGACCGCTGAAAATGCCCTGCGCTGCCAAAAGTTTTCGTCAACCCCCCAACGCACTATTCAACCCAAAAAGTTTGTACCGTGGCGAGCTTAATCTCTACAATCATCAACACATAAGTCTATCCTGGCATCATGAAACCCTGGGTTTTAGGTGAAATTTTACTGGGCCTTACATCTTACCCCGCTTAAGATCATTCGTCCTTGAATGTTGGTCAAAATCAGTCATTAGAAACCAAGGTGACTCAACTGCTATTTCACACACCAACGGTTCCAAATTTTTGACTAACTCCTTGAATTTTCAAAAATTTCTCCTGAGTTTCCCCTATAACTGGGCCTATCCACTTGTCAGAGAATACCCAACATATACCCTAAAGAACAATGCAACATAACATAAAACAATGCCAACCGTGGCCTCATGAGCAGTATATTACCAAAAACAATCCTTAGCATAACTGTGCAAGTGGAACATAATTCATAGAAGGTAAACTCTTAGAATTTTCATAGAACATAACTTTATAAATACATGGTTATTCAAACAAATAAGGGTATTTGTTCTTCATTTCTTCCTCGGCCTCCCAGGTGGCCTCTTCAACCTGCTGGTTCCGCCATAGTACTTTCACGGAGGCAATTTCTTTATTTCTCAACTTATGGAATTGCTTATCAAGAATGGAAATTGGAATTTCCTCATAATTCAATTACTCGTTAACCTCAATAGTCTCAATTGTATTAATAGGCGACAAATCTCCAACCACCTTCTTCAACATGGATACGTGAAACATCAGGTGCACTAAAGACATCTCTAGCGTAGTTTAAGCTTGTATGCCACCCTACCAATCCTCTGAATGATTCTGTACGGTCCGACATACCTCGACTCAACTTCCCTTTCTTACCAAACCGCATTATACCCTTCACGAGGGAAACCTTCAAGAATACCCAATCATCATCTTTAAACTCCAAATCCGTGCGACGCACATTAGAGTAGGACTATTTTGATGACTCTGAGCAGTTTTCAACCATTCCGTAATGATCTTAAAATTCTCCATAGCCTGATGCACGAGGTCTGTCCCTATCAACTATGCTTCCCCAATCTCGAACCACCCAATGAGAGATCTGCATCTCCTACCATACAAAGCCTCGAACGGTGAGATTTGAATGCTAGAATGATAAATGTTGGTGTTGGAAAATTATATGAGTGGAAAACGATCATCCCAGCTACCCTTGAAGTCAAGAACACAAGCTCAAAATATCCTCAAGCGTTTGAATAGTCCGTTTTGCCTCCCCGTCAGTCTGCGGGTGAAAGGTTTTACTAGGATTTACCTGAGTGCCCAAACCTTGCTGAAATTTATTCAAAAAATTAGCTGTGAACTGTGCCCCTCGATCTTAGATAATAGAAATTGGAGTGCCATACAACCTGACTATTTCCTTAATATACAACTGAGCATATTGTTCTGCTGTGTCGGTAGCCTTAACAAGTAAGAAGTGAGCTAATTTTGTGAGTCGATACACAATCACCCAAATCGAGTCATACTTACGAGGCGTGCGAGTTAGCCCCACCATAAAGTCCATATTGATCATCTGCCACTTCCACATTGGAATTTCTATGTTCTGTGCCAACCCACCGGGCCATTGGTGTTTGGCCGTTACTTGCTGACAATTTGGACATCTCGCCACAAAGTCTGCTACATTCCTCTTCATATCATTCCACCATTATACTTCCTTAAGATCATGATACATCTTTGTAGATCCTGTGTGCACGGAATACCTAGATGTGTGATCCTCGGTCATGATTCTTTCCCAGAGACCACCACGGTGGGATTCATGGTTTTGATGTTGTTATGTGTGATTTGAGGCCTCGAGTAAGTCTGTGTTATGTTATGGGACTTGTTGGTATATTCAGACAGGGTACTAAGGGACTCAGATTAGTTTGGGGCAAGGTTCAGATCATTTTGGCTATGTTAGCTTGGCAGGGTTTTGGTGTGACCACACCTGCGGAGCTATGGACGTAGATGCGGAGTCTCAAAAGCAGCAAAGAAGTAGCAAAAGTATAATTTGTGGCCTGGGAGCGGAGTCTGCAGGTGCAAAAGTTTGGACGCAGAAGCATGTCCGTAGGTGCAGACATTTTGATCGTAGAAGCGAAAATGGACTATGGGCGAGAAAGTCGTAGATGTGGAGTGCAGACGCATCTGCGAGGCCGCATGTGCGACACCTTTGGCGCAGAAACGCAATCAAAGAAGCTTTTTTTGGTGTTGCAGAAGCGACAAGTGCTGGGTTGAGGCTTTCTCGCAGGTGCGAGTCCTTTACCGTAGAAGTTGAGGTCACAGGTGTGACTATTTGTTCATATTTGCAAAATGAGTGGGCAGAAGCATATAATATCGATGGTTTGTTCATTTCCCGGTCAAACCTATGAACTTCCAAAGCTCTAAATTGCCAACTTTCGCAAAATATGACTGAAACCTTCTAGGAACATCCAAAAACAAATACGGGCATATGCCTAAGTCCAAAATCACCATCCGAACCTAATGGAACCATCAAAACTCCGATTCGAGGTCAAATACACAAAAGTCAAACTTGGTCAGCTATTCCAACTTAAAGCTTTCTAGTTGAGAATCATTCTTCCAAATCAATCCTGAATTACCTTAAAACCAAACTGACGATTTACAAAAGTCATAACATTTGGAACACATAGCCGCCCTTGGTACATTAGTGTACCATCATCCATGCCAAGAGAAAAGTCCATGGTCTTATGTTTATGAATCCCCCTTCAATTGTGCCAAAAATGGATCGTAGTATTGCTTCTCTTTGACTTCCACCACAAGTGATGATTCAGCCCTATTTTGCACATTCACCCCTCCTTCACTAGAGTCTGCAAGACGAACTCCCAAATTAGCCAACTAATGAACCTCTTTGGCCAACGACCTTTGATATGCCTCCAAGCGAGCCAAACTGCCCATAGATTTCCGGCTAAGAGCATCCGCCACAACATTAGCCTTCCCCGATATTGTAATGTCGTAATCCTTGAGTAACTCAAGCCGTCTCCTTTAACTCATATTCAATTCCTTCTGCTTGAAAATATATTAAAGACTCTTATGGTCCGTGAATATATTCATATGGACCCCATAAAAATAATGGCGCCGAATCTTCAATGCAAAAACCACCGGCGCGAGCTCTAAGTCATGTGTTGGATAGTTCTTTTCATTATTCTCGAGTTTCCTAGAAGCATAAGATATCACCTTGCCATGTGTCATGCCCCTGCCCACACCCCATACAAATAATGGCGCTGAATCTTCAATGCAAAAACCATCGCCGCGAGCTCTAAGTCATGTGTTGGATAGTTCTTTTCATGATTCTCGAGTTTCCTAGAAGCATAAGCTATCACCTTGCCATATTCAGGTGTGCTTACTCTCTTAATTGTTTTAGGGATAACTCAATTAGGAAGTCTTGTTAGTCTTTGAAATAAGCTAATATAGAATTATTACCCGAGGCTAATTAACATAAACTCTCTCATATTTGTAAAATTGTGAGATACATTGGATCGTTACTTGAGTGTAAATCCCAATGCATTCATGTTTGTATCCATTGATCATTTTATTTTCTTTCTAGGTTAGTTTACATTTTTGCAATTAGATATAAATATTTTCTCAAAACATTTCTAAGTGTTTGGCATAGCATAATAAGTGATAATTCTCTTACATGCCTAATCGCCTACATATTGTACTCTATGAGATTCGACCCCGACTCATAGTTGGGTAAATTATATTGCATGCGACCGTGTCCATTTACTTTTTAGTAGTGGATTTGGACGTCATTAATAGGTCCATGTAGCAGATTCCCAAGTGAATCTTTCCACACTTAGGGCATGGGGGCCTCCGTTGCTGCTGGAATATTTAACCATCGTTTACCCCAAATCCGAAATTGAAACTAGGACATGGAACCTTACCTCTTGGATGAAGAACTTGTGAGTTTTTCCTTGTCGATTCTTCAACTTTGAGCAAGAATCGATGGACAATAATCTTAGGAACTTCCCGTCTCACTCTAGACCACTTCGCTCTCTCTAAATATCAGTTAGGACCAACCAAAATAACTCACAGGTTGTATTTATAAAAATGGGATCAGGTGAAATTTTCCAAACTTAAACTCTACGAAGTCGGGTCTGCGGTCGCAGACCGGACTACAATATAGGTACGCGGTGCGAAGGGGACGGCTGAAAAGGGTCCCAAAACTGGGTTGTTCAGGTTGGGTCTGTCGTAGGTTTGTGGTCTGCAGAAGTTTTGTGGTTGCATAATGCGCCGCAGAACTCCTCTCCAAAAATCTTCATGATGGATCTGCGATGGATGTGTGGCCCGCAAAACAATTATGTGGTCTCATAATTGACTGCAAAATATCATTCAAAATTTTCCCAATTCTCTACTTCACTCTGCGACAGATCTACAATCCGCAGATCAATTTTGTGACAGCAGAATGGACTACATAAAACGCCATGCCCTGCCAAAAATTTTCTTCAACTCCCCAATGCACTGTTCAACCCAAAAAGTCCTTCCCGGGGCGAGCTTAATCTCTACAATCATCAACACATAAGTCTATCCTAGCATCATGAAACCCCGGGTTTTAGGTAAAATTTTACGGTGACTTAAAAAGGAACAAAAGGTGCAAGATCGCGAAATGAAGTGGGGCTAACCAAGTCAGTTGGGAAGAGGGTGTACCTTTATCACTGATCGATGCTGCCTGCTATGAAACCATTTGCATCCATTAAAGATGCAACACCCCCGGCAAAAGGGACATTAGTACATATGGAATAGTACTAGTATGTAAGACTAAACACCCTCTCAATAGAACTAGTAACAATTCAATAAGAAAGAAACATGGAAATCAATGAGAGTCTCAAACCATATAACAATTTCAAGTTAAGACAAAGATAAATTTCAAGTAAATAACAATGTTTTAGGTTGGGAGATTTTTAGTACCGATATGCCATCGTATTTTAGCACAGAGTCCGATCACGGTCCGATCGGCTAAGACATATCACCCAAAGACATCCAATAGCAACACCACCATGTGCACATCATGGCGTCCAATCTCAACACGATCAACTAAGCCGTCTCACCACAATGTCGTATGGATCGACATCACATCACATTTTCGCTAGCAATCATTTCATCCCATATAAGGGGAGTAATCTCAACACATCAATCTCATCCATTTAAGGGGGAATAATCTCAACACACTATTACGGGGATTTACCCCTTAATCACTCCTACGCTGGCACATGAAGTTTTGGGGTTAGGTTATTTCAACATACCATTCCCCGGGGACTAAACGATACTCCCAAAACATTTAATATATAAAGGATTTTCAGCTCATTTGATGATCTTTCATTTGCACTAGTGGCCACAATTATAATTCTCATTCTTGGCACGGTGGACACATTTTATATCTCATATTCACTTCTTTCACTTTCAAGCATCATCATAGATTATCAAGAACTAGGCATTTCTAATCAAGACTTTAAGTATACGTATGAGCAAACAAGATTCTTAAGTACATTGAGCTTTACTCCACAATTTGGTACGATAACTTGCAATTGAAACATGATTGAAGTCATAATATTTCGACACATTGGTCACGTTAAAATACGTTCCTGAAGGAGAACATAATATGATAGGAACATTTGGCACACATCTTTAGTATATACCTTTCGACACAAGCTTATTTGGAATGGTCAAATTTATAAGGAGTAACTCGAAATATGAGGAATAAAAGCTTGGCCCATCATACTTGAAAATTACGAAAACATCGTGGGATTTGATTCTAAGAGAGAAGTTTAGGAAATATATCTCGCTTGAGCTTTTCTTAATTTAATAAAACTTCCAAATACTCCTAGAAATTTAAATCTATAGGAAGATGATAAAATCGAATCAAAATTAGAAGGATTCTCATGATATAAGTCTCTTGGGAATTTTGTCGAACACCTATCATGCGAAATTGAATACAAGGCTTCTAATGGTAATCCTTTCCTCCCTCAACTAATTTTCAATAAGAATCTACCCCGAATAGTTCAGCAACCCCCACATACTACCCCTAATGGCACATGCATGGCCCATCCCAACTCCACAACTTACTTTAACACATAACAATTACATGAAGGTTTTAGAACAAGGTCTTACCCGAATAGTTGATGGCCTAGTGAGTGATTCCGTTGAATCTTCAAGATTGGGCAAGAATTGATGAGCAAAGGAGTTGGGACTTCCTTCTCTCTCTCTAAGATACTCCCCTCTCTAAAATAGTCGTTTAAACCAGCCCAAATGATCCCCAAAGTCGTTTTTATAAAAATGGGATCGGGTGAAATTGTCCCAAACTTAAGCCTACGAAACCAGGTATGTGGTCATAGACCGGACCACAAAACGAATACGCGATTCGTAAAGGGTACCGAAAAAATATCCCAAAATTGGGCAGTCCTAGTCAGGTCTACGATCGTTATACGGCCCACAAAATGGTTATGCGGTCGCATAAAACATGCCGCGAAATCTCCCTCCGAAAATATTCATGCTGAATATGCGATGAAATGTGCGGCCCGCGAAATGATTATGCGGTCACATAATGGGCCGCATAATGATCTTCAAAAATTGGCTCAGATTCTGTTGCGTTCTGCGGCCAATCTGCGGTCCGCGAAGAGGTTCAGCGATCGTATAGTGGACCACAGAAATACCCTGTTCTACAAAACTTTCTTTCAATTCTCGGACATATTGTACACCCCAAGAATTTCTACAATCGTCAAACACATTAGCCTACCTCGGCGCCATGAAACCACGGGTTCTAGGTGAAATTTTACGGGTCCTTACACATAACGCCACGAACTCAAATATATGATTTGTTCCAAATTCCATGTCCAAATTCGTGGTTAAAACTTTAAAATATCAAATTATAGGTTTTCTTCCTCAATCTCCCAATTTCTGTAAAGTTTCATATTTAAATACATATATAATCGATGTATTTATCTTACAACAAGTGGGAATAACTTACCTCATGATATTGGCGAAAATGATCTTCTAGAATCACCCCAAATCGCCCCACATGTGCTCCAAGAACTTAAAAGTGAAGAAAATGAGCTCAAAATCCTGAAATTAGATGTTTAACACACCTGCCGGGTCTCTTCCTTCAGGATGGCGGTCATTACCGATGCGATCGCAGTTAACAAAAGTTCTTGCATCGTTTCCTTCATCGCGATCGCAGCCAAAACCACACGATCGTGATGTGCAAATTTTATTTTCTTCTTCAAAGACACTCTTCGATATAATGGCCTTATCATTTTGTGTAAAATTACAAATAATAAACTGTTTGATTGTATGAAAGCTAGAGTCAAAGGAATACAACTTTTTATTTTGGATCATCTCCAAATTCCCTATAGATTGCAAGATATAAGCTCTCGAAGTCAGACTACAGAAATTCCTTCTACGCGATTGCAACCCTTTCCCTTGCTTCCGCGATCACGATTCACGGGGCCTGGATTGCACTTTACCCTTCGATCGCGGACCACACCTACGTGATCGCATTGCACACCCTCGACGCCAGTTATCAGTTGTTCCAAAAGGCCTAAAAGTGGTCCGAAACTACCCCGAAACTCACTGTGGTCCGATGAACCCCGTTCAATATCCTATGTAAACTTTTCCGAAGGCCCGGAACACAAATTACAACATCGGAACCAAGAATTAAAGATCAAACTCAATTTCTTAAACTCTCTTAACTTTCAAACCTTCATCCTTCGCCGAATGCGTCGAAATCACACGTAAACATTTCGGAATGACGCCAAATTTTGCGTGCAAGTCACATTCACAATATGAACCTATTCCAAGGCTCAGAATACCAAACGGACATCAATAACACCAAAGTCTACTTCAACTCGAACTTAGGAAATTCTAAAACCTTCAAAATGTCAGCTTTTCTTAATAAGCGTTAAATTGTTCCCGAACCATCCGATACTTAACCTGAATATACGCTCAAGTCCAAAATCATCATACGAATCTATTGGAACTTTCAAATCCCTATTCCGAGGTAGTTTACTCAAAAGTAAAACCTTGATCAACTCCTCCAATTCAAAGCTTCCGAATTGTGAATTTTCCATCCGAATCAACTCCGAACTTCTCGAAATTCAATTCCGACCATACGTACTAGTCATAAAACACAATGTGAAGCTACTCAAGGCCTCAAACCGCCAAACGACGCGCTAGAGCTCAAAACGACCGGCCGGGTCGTTACAATTTATTTCTTGAAATTATTGTTTATGTTTTTATCTTTAATTTTATCTTATCCATATAGCATATCGCATGGCTATATGAATTATTATTCAAAAAATTAGCCTTGTCATTTTATATATCTCTACATTAAAGTTATATATTTAAATATTTTTCCTTTTTAATATTTAAAAAAAAATATAGTAGATATTATTTATTTTAAATTCAAATTCAACAGAATAATTAATTATTAACTAACTTAACTAATTTTATCCTAAAATTTGATAATTGTTAAATTTTTGTTGTGACACTTGATATCATCATAATGATTTGCTTCTCCTATATAGATACTCCCTCTGGTCCAAAATAAGTGGTTTTTTTAGCTTTTTTCTTGTGGTCCAAAATAAGTAGTTTTTTCGGAATTCAAGAATGAATTATTTTTTTCCTACATTGCCCTTGGAGTAAATTGTGTTGGAATATGTGTTAGGAGTATATAAGTGGGATACTAAAGTTTAATATGGTCAATTTCATTATTAATTAATGTTAAAAGATGGATTTCTTAATATGCCTTTTAACTTGGATATAAGCTTTCAAATGTGCAAGAATATGTGGATGTTGAATTGAGCGTTGGAAGTTAATTGGAGAAAAGTATGATTGATAGTGTTCCTTTTCAAGATGGAAGTTCATTATGTTACAGATTTTTAATTTTGAATTCCTGAACTGCCACATCCAAGTTCCAACCCCCACCCACAAAAAAAAACATTAAGACAAAAAGAAGATGGACGAGAAGAAAGGAAACAAAAAGGCAAAACAAGCGGGAAGCAGGCGGGAACTAGTCTTTCGCCTTTGTATACAACAGCACCATGCGCTCGCCACAATTCATGGCTTACTCCAATTTCTCGACAAGTTATAAGCATTGGGAGCCCCCCAACTAACAAAAACTTTTTAAAAATTTTAGGAATCGAATCATCTTCTACAAGTAGGAGTATCCCAATCGTTTTAATCCCCAATTTTAGGTTTTTTCGTAAAAATGGTGCGTAATTATTTTCTTATTATGTGTTCCAGCTAATTGTAGTCTGCTAATTTTGTCTTTTGCTTGGCAGAACAAGCTGGGGTTTGCGCGCAAGGAGAAAGTTCAGCAATTCATGTCCGTAACTGGGGCAAGGTAGGTACCTTAGTCATGTAACACTATATCTTACTGAATTCTCATTTTACATTGTCAGTCTTTTGTATGCTTCTCTTTGTGTTTAAAATTTGAGGATACCAAGATGCTAAAAATCATGAGCATCTAGATTTCTCCTAGTAATGTGAACTGCCTTCATTCCATTTTACGTGAAATTATTTCCATATTAGTCCGTTCCAAAAAGAATGACATATTTTTATATTTGAAATTTATTAATAACATATTTGTATAGCCATAGAAATCTAGTAACATGCTTAAGATAACAATTCCAAAGTCTTTCTTTCTTAAACTCCGTGCCGAGTCAAACTCCCTCACTTAAATTGAAACGGGGGAGTAAATCTTAGATAAACTCCTATAAGCTAAAAAAAGGAGTACCTTATGATGAATAAGACCTCATCCAAACAAAAAATTGTAGTAATTGAGTTTCGTGTTATGCCCCCAAAGGAAGTCATTAGAGTTCTGGGGATTGTATATATCTTAAATTACCAAATCCTTATATCAAGTTCAGAGATTTTGTTTCCCATTTTTTTTTTATATTACATTGGTGTAGATATTTGGAGCTGTAAGGTCTAGCTTTAAGTCTCCATTTAGTTTATTGTGTTTTTGGTGGTCGTTTTTCAATTCCTAGTGGACTGAAAGTTAAATTTGCTCATGGTAAGCATGTTTTGTTAAGTTTTGGCTATGCCCGATTTTTTTTTTTGGCATCTCTCTGCGCAGGGAGAATTCTTGTCTACTAGTAGACAACGTAATGAGTTAACTGAAGATATTGCGTTTGGACTTCAAGAAATATTGCATGAGACTTTCTTGCTACTTCCTTGGGTGAATGCTAACCCCATTTCTTGATGTGTAGGCATCAATTTCATAATTTAATTACATAATGGGAGTCATTTTGTTTTCTAGAGTTATCACAATTGATTGTGGGTGAGGTTGTTTTGGAGAAATGTGTTACTTGACTGTATAAGTTTTAGTGTTTGTAGACACTTTATACTCCTTGTGCCTCATTTATGGGACACTATGTGACATAGTATGGAGTTAAATAAGTTAATTAACTATGTATGTTTCTTTAATTTATCTATACCATATATTGTGATGAGATATGAGTGTAGCAGGAGAGTAACTGAAAAATGTTTTGGTTAGTTGGGAGAAGTTGCGCAAAAGAATATGGATGCAATGATTCCTTTTCTAACTTCCGTCCATCTATTGATGAACGGAACCAAGTAGTATGGCAATGTAAAGTGAAATCTGACATACTTAGCACCATAAATCCAAAAGTAGATGGAGAGGAAAACCTATTTTGTAGCCAGAGAAAGGTCGGTTGAACTAACCAAGCTACGCGATATAATTCCTCTGCTTTTGGTATAAAATTATTGAGGGAAGAAGAAGCTTTTCAGTAGAACCAGGATTAACCACAGCAAAACAGCAGATGCAATGTAGTGGACCTTTTCAATCGCCTTGCTGTGATACAAACTACTTAGGGAAGAAGATGATAAATGATCATCCTTCTGGAAATTAACCGCAATATGGGATAGACATGCACAGGTAACAATATACCATTATTTATGGAGAAAAGAATCTATCAGTCAAAGGAATCCAACTCGGCAATATAGGAGTTATAGCTTTGCTCAGGTAGCAGCCTTCTGGCCTTTAAATGTTGGCTGGAGGAAGCTGCAATAATCACTTGTCATATAGAAAATAATGGCACCAATTTGTGGTGGATGAAAGGGCATGAAAATTCCAGAGGTTCCAGGGTTAATGTTACTGGGGTGTTACAATATTCCTACCAGTGCAGTGCTACAAAGATAAATCTAAGTAACTGGGGAATTGCAAGTAGGGAAAGGTTATAAAGATTAATGGAACTGATTTTAGATCGAGTTCCCATCCAGAGTAGAAGCAATTACGATCGGCTGATGGGTCTTGAAAGGACAGAAACTCTTGCTTGATTTCTGATTGCCGATAGCCTCTTGCGACTGGATTAAGTTAAACCTAGCCATGTATGGATCAAAATCTCGTGCTTCCCACAGAAGCTATGCTCAGAAATAATTTCCCCACAATCTAGGTGCAGAGGCTTGTGATGGGCAAGCACTGTTTTGGACCGAGCCGATTGCATCTATGGTGGATTAGATTACGTGCGGAGCCGCCGGCACGTGGAGCAGATCTCGCCGAAAAATTCCTCCTTTGTCCGGCGCGTGGGGGAAACTCCGGTGGGATTGACTGTGGTTTGGTCGCATGAGCCTGAGGAGTCTTGTAGTGGTGTTGGTTTTTGCGCAACACCGATGGAAAGTTATTTTGTCGCGGACAACCTCTTAAGTCGTCGGAAAATTGCATGTCGACAAGGTCTTTCTTCCCGGAAGTTGCTGGAATGTTGCACAACGATAATTTCCTCACTAAAGCTCTGATACCAGTGAGAAATTAAGGCACGAGAGAAAGATGTTATTGATATCGACTTACTACAATACAAAGAGCCTATTTATATCTACCCTCTGCAAATACATCTACTCCTATTCCATTGTGGAACTAAGCATATATACATAAACTATCTAACAGTTTTGAAGTGTATGATTATTGGATAAATTGAAGTGGTAATATATAGAGTTGAAGCAAGGGTGGGCGGGGAAGGATTGTCGTTGGGTGGGTGAGAAGATAGGTTGGGCTGGCGCAATACAGGGAGGTGGCAATGAATGTGGACTTCGGTTCATGGCTTAGGTGGATGAGTGAGTAACACAAAATTTGTGGCAATCCTTATTTAAAGTATAGCATTAGGATGGCTTAAACGCCAAATGGCACAGGTGTAGAGGAACGACGACATGGCATTAAGGTGAATGGTATGCACTGTCCGATGGCCACTCATACAATTATCTCTATTCTGCTCGCAAAGTAGAGGCTCCCCCGTACTCAAATCCTTCACAAAATAGTGAAAAGAGAAAAATTCAATAGTAGTGTAGTTATCTCGGCAAAATTGGGAACAAAATTGAGGTTATTGTTTATGAGCAAGAGAGTGTAAGGTATTGAGAAACTTAAAGTGAGGACTCGTTGCACTTATGTTAGTGTTAATGGTGTGAAATATTGAAATGGTGTTACCATCACCTGTTGCAATATCTCTAGAGCTCTGATAGTGGCAAGTTCATCACAGAGAAATCGAACTTGGTGGAGATAAATACAATGGGAAGGGTCTCTTTGGGAAGACGATGTAAATGATCACGCAAACTAAAGATTCTTGCTTGAGATTTGGTTGCGCATGCAGTATGCTGCATCCCGTTAGCCTTAGCTGACTGTGATGGTGATAGTACCAACAAGTGTTGGGCTAACTGAGGTCAAGAAAGCGTTTGCATTAGCTTTTGCGATACCATGAAACGAATTTAGGATTTTCGACATCTCGATTGTTTTGAGACACTGACGAGTAGGGGCAAGGTGAGAACCATTGCGATGGACTAAGAGGTTGTGACCACGTATAAGCATAACACTTGAGCTTTCCGGAGGGAAAAGATGTGGCTGCCAGCTAATTTGATGGATTGCAAAATTAAATTGAACAACAACTGTATCGGTTTTGGTATCGAAATTGAGGATAGAGACGTTTGAGGCCATTTAATAGGAAGGGTCGAACAACTATTAGAAAAAAAAATGGACTCATGAGAATTAATTTTCTCTTGATACCATATGAAATATATGACTGGCTATAGAATGAAAAGAGTTTTTTATTTATTGTATGCTGAGGATATTGAATTTAGACAACCTTTACAATAACTTAATGGTTAAGAACTACCCAAATAGAACCTAAATAGGAGGAGAAAATTACAACATCTTAACGACTAGGAACAAAAATTTAAAACTCTAAAACATAGGTATAAGATAATCAATAATATAATCATTTTTTATTTCTATACAAATTTGATGCTACCTTTTCAGTTCTTAGGAAGTCCATTTACCGCATAAATTTGTCATAAAAATATATTAGGGTAAAAGTAATATTAAAACAATGCCACTTGCCTCCCTAAAATTAAGCTTTAAGTACAATTTTATGGTCTTCAATATAGAGTCGGATATTGAAATTTAGCAACTTTTAGCGCATCTTAAAGAGGTTAAGGCAAAAGGAGCATCTATTTACCAGGTATTTTCTTGTATACTATTATTTCTGTGACATGTTGAAGTATCACAGTCATTCATAATTCTTGGTTATTAAACATAAGTTTAGGTTGTTATTTGCTAATTCTTTATTACGGTGGAACCATGACATTTATAATTTGTCATGTGGTGAATCATGGTAGCTAAACTGGTTGGCTACCTAAACTTCCACCTTATTAGTTGGGGTTGGATTCCCCACCTTGTAATCCTTTTTCTCGTTTTCCGTTCCCCTATCTTTATGTTTGTATATGTGTGTGGGTGCGTGTGTGTGTATATATATATATATATATATATTTTTTTTTTATTATTTTTTATTTTTTTTTAATGTATATACACTTGTTTGTTTCATTATGAAAAGACTCAATGATTTGAGAGCAAAATATTTTGCAATTTTTGTGATATTTGAATACCAAATGGTTGCTTTTTATCCCAATTCGGGATCTTAAGCAAATTCATTTTTCATTTGTCACAGGATCCTCTAAACGAACATTAATGTTTACATGAACATTTAAAAAAATTTACCAAAAAAATATTGTGGATTAACTTAAGAGGCCCTATTTGCATAGCTTGCCTCCCTTAATCTTTATGTTTGTACATAGTGAGAAAGTTGTTATTCAAACGATGAAGACCCACGATTGGCATCTTGAAGGAGCATTGGAAGCATTCTACAACGAGGGAAATGCTAAGGCAACTCAAGAGAAAAATCGATGGGAGGTGCTCTTCAGTAAATACAAAGGTAAAGATTGTCTCCTATAATTTTGCAAACTGAATATTACTTATTATTTTGGCAGTTTGCATGTTTACTCTTTGCGTTGATACTTTTTTTCTTATAGAATAATGTGCATATGCTTTATCAATAAACAAAAGCATCTGCGCAAACTTGGTTGAATTTTCTCTTTTATTTTTAATAATTTATTTTGGTTATCCTGGGCCAATGGCCATTACTAGCTGAAACAATGGGGCAGTCAAAATAACTACTGGTATCCGGTAAACCTTACATGTAGGTGACAATCATCCTCATGTCTTGATCCCGGAAGAAGCTGAGATGGAAAAGAATGAAGAATAAACATACTTACCACTCTTCTTATGGCACTTTCTGTGGATGGGTTGCTTCTGTAGAAAACACAATTAAGTAATTATAAAATTATGCTTTCTTCAAAAGATGATATGGTCACACCCTTCAACTGGTATCAGATTCAATAGTTCGTCAGACAAGTATAGAGATGGTGGAATGATGGCATGGGGCCGAGCTTACTGTCTTTGCCCGTTTATAGGCCAGTTTCATACCTTTGCCAATAGCTTGAAAACTCACACACATAAAAGAAGCATGTGGCCTTTGATGGCCCAAGAGTTGTGGTGATGGGTCATGTGAAACTTAATTTGAGGAGATTGTTGGGTTTGAGAACAAAGTCGACATTAGAAGTTGATGTAAAAGGTGCTACATATCACATCATGTTAAGAGTTTCTTTGGGTTGGTTTAACCCAACAACTGGTGTCAGAGTTTCAGTGACAAGTTCAAAAAGCTCACCCGGGTTTTTTTCCATATATATTGTTCCTAGTATGACAAGCCCTTGAAGCTAGTTATAATCTGATGAGATTTACATGTTCACTTTACATGTTCACATTTGCATGCTCAGGTACATGCTAAATAATATAACACGGTTGGGTTTACAAGTGGACTGAAGATATTTTTTGGATTTAAGTTCTCTTTCTTTTGAAGTAGAGAGATGGATCAACACGAGCGAGCCTAAAGCACAATGAAAGTGATTAGGCTCAAAAAGCTTATAATGAGTGTGCCTGGAGCAATGTCACTGGCTCTATGGGCAGATTTGAGGGATAGAAGTCCAGAGCATTTCAATGGATTGAATTGAGAGAGAGAAGCTCAAATGATAGGATATGAGGAGAGAAAGCGGTTGTGCAGACGCGCAGGGTTTTGACTTGTTGAGGAAATAGAGCAAAGAAACCCACAGAGAGACATAGTAGTACCAAGGGGATGTAATGGTATGATAAGCGCAGAGGAAGAAGAAGCCTTCTTAGAACAAGAAACTAAGTTCAAGAAGCCCGATTCCAATGTCAATCCCAACCACCTCAACCTCTTCGATGGTGCCAAGAATGGGAAGCTCGATGCTCTCATATGTTGTGTTACATGCGCACATTTATCCTTTATCGGTTGTGTAAGAGTTTCCAAGTGGATTTATAATTCCTTGTGCCACTCCACCTAATGCCTTAACGTTTTGGGTTGGATGCTCAGATTCGGGTCTCATCGCCATCCATTAGGGGTGGGTATCAGTCGATTCGGGTGTGAATGTTATCGGTTCTGTGAAAATGCACGGGGAAAAATCTATTATTGATATTAACAATGATACAATGAGCCCTACATGTCCTACTCCTAATACATATGGGATTAAGGTTATTCACTACTAACTATCAAACTAACACTCCCCCTCAAGCTCGTGCATATAAATCATATGTACCAAGTTTGTTACATATGTAACTAATACGAGGACCAGTGAGGGACTTGGTGAAAATATTAGCAAGTTGATCATTCGACTTCACAAATTTTGTAGCAATATCTCCCGAGAGTATCTTTTCTCTAACAAAGTGACAGTCAATCTCAATGTGTTTAGTTCTCTCATGGAACACTGGATTTGACGCAATATGAAGAGCAACTTGATTATCACACACAAGTCCCATATGACTAATCTCACCAAATTTCAACTCCTTGAGCAACTGTTTGATCCAAATTAGTTCACATGTCGCCATAGCCATCGCTCGATATTCTGCTTCTGCACTAGACCGAGCAACCACATTCTGTTTCTTGCTCTTCCAAGACACCAAATTTTCTCCTACTAAGACACAATATCCAGACGTAGAACGTCTATCAGAAAGTGATCCTGCCTAATCAGCATCTGAGTATCCAACGATTTGCTCATGGCCTCGATCCTCAAACAATAAGCCTTTGCCTGGAGCTGATTTTATATACCAAAGAATGAGGACAACTGCATCCCAATGACTATCACAGGGAGAATCCATAAACTGACTCACAACACTCACAGAAAAGGAAATGTCAGGTCTAGTCACTGTGAGGTAATTTAGTTACCAACCAACCGCCTATATCTTGCAGGATCGCTAAGAGGCTCCCCCTGTCCTGGCAGAAGTTTAGAATTTGGATCCATCGGAGTGTCAACAGGTCTACAATCTGTCATTCCTGGCTCCTCAAGAATATCTAAGGCATACTTCCGTTGTGGATCACAATACCTGAGCTAGACTGAGCGACCTCAATACCCAGAAAATACTTTAATCTGCCCAGATCCTTAGTCTGAAAGTGCTGAAAGAGATGTTGCTTTAACTTACTAATACCATCATGATCATTGCCGTTAATAACAATATCGTCAACATAAACGATCAGATAAATACAGAGATTTGAAGCAGAATGTCGATAAAATACAGAGTGATCAGCTTCACTACGAATCATGCCAAACTCCTGAATAACCGTGCTGAACTTACCAAACCAGGATCGAGGAGACTACTTTAGACCATAGAGGGACTGGCGCAATCGACATACAAGGCCACTACTCCCCTTGAGCAACAAAACCAGGTGGTTGCTCATCCTCAAGGTCACCGTGAAGAAAAGTATTCTTAATGTCCAACTGATAGAGAGGCCAATGGCGAACAACAGCCATGGATAGAAAAAGGCGGACTGATGCTATTTTAGCCACGGGAGAGAAAGTATCACTGTAATCGAGTCCAAATATCTGAGTATATCCTTGGGCAACAAGACGAGCCTTAAGTCGATCAACCTGGCCATCTGGACCAACTTTGACTACATACACCCTACGACAACCAACAATCGATTTACCCGTAGGAAGAGGAACAAGCTCTCAAGTACCACTCGTATGTAAAGCAGACATCTCGTCAATCATAGCTTGTCGCCACCCAGGATGAGACAGTGCTTCACCTGTAGACTTAGGGATGGAAACAGAGGACAAAGATTACACAAATGCACAATGGGATGATGACAGACGATGGTAACTTAAACCGACATAATGAGGATTAGGATTAAGTGTAGATCGTATACCTTTTCGTAGTGCAATCGGTTGATTAAGATGAGACAAGTCCGCAATATTAGCAGGGTCAGGTGCAGGACGTGAATCAGCTGGGCCTGGTGCTGGATGCGGACGACGATGATAAGTCAGGAGTGGTGGAGCTATAGGAGCTATAGGTGGTGGAACTGCAACTGGAACTGTAGGTGGTGGAGCAGCAACTGGAGATATGGAGGAAGATGAATGGGAGATAGTGACAGAATCTCCAAAAGACGGAACTGGTAGCACCTCAGAAATATCTAAGTGATTAACTGGACCTGTGAAGTATGATTGAGTTTCAAAGAAGGTAACATCAGCAGACATAAGAAACCGCTGGAGGTCTGGAGAATAACATCGATATCCCTTTTGCGTTCTCGAGTAACCCAGAAAGATGCACTTAAGAGCACGAGGAGCTAACTTATCTTTTCCTGGAGTAAGGTCATGAACAAAACATGTACTCCCAAAGACACGGGGTGGAAGAGAGAACAACGGTAAGTGAGGAAACAAGACTGAGAATGGAACTTGATTTTGGATAGCTGAAGATGACATACGATTAATAAGATAAGATGTAAGAACTGCATCCCCCCAAAAACGCAGCGGAATATGAGATTGTATGAGTAGGGTACGAGCAGTTTCAATAAAATGTCTATTCTTTCTTTCAGCTACCCCATTTTGTTGGGATATGTACGGACAAGATGTTTGATGAATAATCCCATGGGAGTTCATAAACTGCTGAAATGGGGAAGACAAATACTCTAGGGCATTATCACTACGAAATGTGCGGATAGAAACCCCAAATTGATTTTGAATTTCAGCATGGAAGGTCTGGAAAATAGAAAACAACTCAGATTGATTTTTCATCAAAAATATCCAAGTGCACCGGGAATAATCATCAATGAAACTGACAAAGTAGCGGAATCCCAAGGTAGAACTGACCCGACTAGGACCCCAAACATCTGAATGGACTAAAGTAAAAGGTGACTTTGTTCGATTATCAAGACGCCGCGGGAAATGGGAGCGGGTATGCTTACCGAGCTGACATGACTCACACTCTAGAGTAGACAAGTGAGATGCCAGGTACAATTTTCTGAAGTTTTGACAAACTGGGATGTCCCAACCGTTTATGTAATAAATCTGGTGAATCAGTAACGGGACAAGTTATTGAAGGAAGACAAGATGCGAGTCCATGTGATTTTGCAAAGATAAGGTAATAAAGTCCATCTGATTCACGTTCGGTACCAATGATCCACCCTGTATTGCGTTCCTGTATAAAAACAAGGTCATTAAGAAATAAAACAACAGATTTAAGTGATTTTGCTAAGCGACTAACGACTATGAGATTAAAAGGACTACCAGGAACTTAAAGAACTGAGTCTAAATGTAAAGAAGAAAGTGCATTTGCTTGACCTATTGCAGTTGCCATGGTTTGAGACCCATTGGCCATGGTGACTGTCGGAAGAGATTGAGAATATGAAATACTAGTGAAAAGAGATTTGTTACCAGAAATATGATTAGACGCACCTGAATCAATGACCCAAGACTCGGAGGTTGAAGATTGGGAGACACAAGTCACGCTACTATCTGTTTGAGCAACGGAAGCTATTGTCCCTGAAAATGTCTGTTTACATGCTTTATATTGAAGGAACTCCATATAATCCGGTATAGAAACCATCTGAATTGCATTGGATCCAGTGGATTGTGAATCAAAGGCTTGTGATACGAATGCCATCGTAATGTTTACGCCGGAAAAAAAAACAATTTTTTTTACTGTGTTCACACCGGAAAAATATAAAAGTGGTCGGAATTTGATTTAAACTAGATGTGTAGGCTCGGAATTGTGAGGAGAGCAAGCTGTCCAAAAGAAGTTTCGGCCGGAAAAATCATTGTAGTTGCCGGAAAAACTCAAAGTTGTCGGAATCAAACGAAAACAGTATGGGTAGGGTCAGAATTAGTATCCGACCCAACTGTTTTGAAGAAGCGTCTTCAAGAAATGGCCGGCAGAGGTCGTACGCGCTCGCCGAAAATTTTTCTGCTGGAGGCGCGTGGGAGCGCGTGAAGGATCTTCTGACGGAGATATTTTCAAGGGTTTGTCGCCGGAGGCTGATCTACTTAGTGGTGGTATTGGTTTTTGCACAACACTGATGAAAAATGGCTTTTTTACTGCGGCAGACCTGTGTTTGCCGGAAAAAGACGTTTGGTTGATTGATTTCTCTTCCCGGAGTCGCTGGAATTGATGCACAGCGATAAATCTCTCACGATTGCTCTGATACCATGTGAGAATGCACGGGAAAAAATCTATTATTGATATTAACAATGATACAATGAGCCCTATATATATAATACATGTCCTCCTCCTAATACATATGGGATTAGGGTTATTTACTACTAACTATCAAACTAACAGACATATGGTTATCAGTTTATAAATATACTAAACGGATAACTGAACCGATAATATATCGGTTATCGGGTATCCGCTAATCGGTTATCGATCGTTATTAGTTCGATAATCGGTTTACCTGATAAGATAGCTTAATTTAGAGGGAAAAGCGTAGTGTATAACGCTAATTGATCTTATAACCTTGATCCCCTTCAATTATGTTCCAAGAGTGAACAAAAGTTTCATGGACACAAGTCTACCCTCATCAAAAAGCTTGTTCAATTGCATAAAACAATTGCTCAAATGTACTTCATATATTCACACAAATGAATATCAATGAGATTATGAAGTGAAAGAGGATGACTTCACCATATTAACTTGCATCCTACCTAGACAATGACCCAAGAACTCATTATTAATTTTTTCATCTAATTACAAAAGTTGCTTTCATATCAAGAATTAAGAGATTTGCTCAACTCCACTTGTCGAAACACTGTAGAAACAACACAAAATAGTAGCAATTACACCTTACAAATTAAGAAGTCCAAACATAGTACTAATAGAGAATGAAGCCCTAAGGTGGCTTTATATACCTAAGAGCAAAATTATAATTTTAGTAAAGCTCATTGGGTTATCGGTTAAACCGTTAATAAAATTGGGCAACCGAGACTCGGACCGATAACCCAATAATCAAATAACACAAAACCGTTACTGAACCATTAACCCAATAACCCTATACCGATAACCAACAAAACCTTTTTCGGTTCGGGCTATCGGTTTTACCTGACATATGCCCAGCACTACCATCCATTTATCACCAAAAAAGTAAATAAATTATCACATGCTTGGCTCACCAAAAGAATCAAGCTTGCACTTAAGGGGGCTTATTAGGATATAATTAAGTAAATAAAAGTATGCTCTCAGCTTAAGCTTTTAGATGAAATGATCAAAAAGAAGCTCCCAGCAATAGACAACCGAAGTGACCATAAATTTTAGCATTCAAGGCATTTGGGGTGTACCATGAATTGGTGCTTGCGTATTTTTTTGGTGCCTTTAGACTCGAACATCAGAGAGATTGATTAGTTACTACGTGGAGAGCACAGTTGTTCGAGTCTAGCATGCTTTGACCTGAACTTGCAGAAGACAGATTGAAAGTTCACAATGTCTAGTTACACTGTTCTGTACAACCTGGATTTATCTGTAGTTTTAGGTATGTTGCAACTTATGAAGCCATCATGAGCTATTAACTTTGTTCTTCAAGAGATCAATGAAATTGTATGCCTGAAACTTAATTCTGGTTAGTTTAGATATCTTTTTTGAGGACATAAGTTTGAAATATTCACTAATTATGATCCTTTTTGTTACAGATAACTAATCCAATGCCTAACTATAGGGCATTGTAAACTTTTACTGAAATTGGTCACTTAACTATAAACTAGTTTACATTTTAACATTGTAGTAGGGTAATCGTTATCTCTTTCGCCGGGTTAGCCTGTAGAGTGGTCCTGCTGTTAGTACTTTTTGAAAGAAAATGGCCCTACCATGAGATGCCAACTGAACCTACAATCCTTTTTCCCTTGTACAAATTTGCCCGTAGAAATCATTGAAACATTGAACTCTCCGTCAGATGTTCCTTCACTTTTTTGTAACCTTGCCCATGCAACCCGTCCCAACAACTACCAACTCCTCTGATCTCTCATGTCTCTTAAGTGACCCCCTTCTCTTGTAAACCCCTTTCCTCTAGGAAGGGGAATGGAGTTGGCTCTGGGAAGAAGGGATAGGGTGTGGAATTTGTACTCTCTTCCCAAATCAATGGATGAGACTTTTACCATCATAAATACTGATCTACTAAGAAGCCTATTCCCTTTAGCAAACAATTGGAAACACATATGGTAGACGGAGAACCTGATTTTCTTGATGCTATGGTAAACAATTGTGAAGGAATGCCCTTACCATAGCATCAAGCAAATCAGGTTCTCCGTTTACCATATGTGTTTCCAATTGTTTGCTAAAGGGAATAGGCTTATTAGTAGAGCAGTTTTAGAAGGAATGCCCTTTTATTAAAAGCTTAATTAGCTTCGTCATTCTTTGCATTCAAAGGCATCTTTATTGAGATGGTTCTATTGTATAATGTATACTCTGAGCAAAATTGCATTATCTTATTGGATCTCTTTTATATGGCAATCTCTATATGTGTGTATGTAAACAAATATTACTCTTTCCCATTTTGCAGACCCTAAGGCTGACATGATTATGGCTGATGGTATTAGCAACCTCTGCAATGATCTTCAGGTGCTTTACCCAATTGGCTGATCTAACGAGTCAAGAATTACTATGTTGTATCCATGATTAGAACTCAAAAGAAGTGCTTTTAGGTGTTGTCTACAGTAGATTGAGTTGTATAGTTTGTCCTTCTAATCTTAATTTAAACTTCTGTAGTATCACATGCTGTTGTATATGGTATATTTCGTTGTCTTCTTCCTACCTTCCTGATAATTTCTTGGTGATCATGCCTGATTGATGTAAAACCTTTTGTTTTCTTGTCAGGTTGAACCTCAGGATATAGTTATGGTATGTGCAATTATCCCTTTCCTCTACGTTTCTATTTCTGTCTCTTCACCTCTTTCAAATACTCCCTTTGTTTCAAATAGAATGAACCTATTTCCTTTTTAGTCAATTTCAAAAAGAATGAATCCTTTCTAAATTTGGAAACAATTAACTTTAAATTTTTCCTTTTACCCTTAGTGAGATGATTTATAGCCACACAAATATCTATGGATTGTTTTAGACCACAAGTTCCAAAAGTCTTTTTTTTCTTCTCAAATTCCGTGCCCAGTCAAATAGGTTCAAACAAATTAAAATGGACGGAGTACTAGTTTTGAAGGTTGGGGAGGAGCTGGACGATGCAAAACAGATTTTATTGATTGTATTATATTGGAAAAATAAATTAACGAAAAACAACTATTTAACTCATACAATCAAAATGACACTTATGTCACTTTAAAATTTAAGCCATACCAATCTGGTTATTCTCCTGCAGCTTGCTCTTCTTTTATTGATTTTGAGTAAAAGAATAAGTTTTCACTTGAAAGATGATATTATAATTCACTTACAATTGCCTTCAATTACAGTTGGTGCTTTCATGGCACTTTCAAGCTGAAACCATATGTGAATTCTCCAAGCAGGAGTTCATTGGTGGAGTACAGTCTCTTGAGTAAGCCTAGATTAAGGCCTTTGCCACTTTATAGATGAATTTCTTTTATTGTGGCAAGTATAAATTTTTGATGTTTAATGTATAATGAAGCTGTATCCTGAATGGCAGAATAGATTCATTGGAGAAGTTCAAGAAAAAAATCCCATTTTTGCGATCTGAACTGAAAGATGAAGGTATGTCATGACATGGAATTCTCCATTGTTGGTCAAAGAAATTACATCATTATTCAATAATTTCTTATTTGAAATTTCAACATGGATATCAAATCTTACTTTAACTGGTAATTTTATCTGACTAGATGAAAGAATTCCTTACCTTCTGCTCTTTTTTTAAACCTTTTTCCAGATACTTTCCGTGAAATTTACAACTTTGCTTTTGATTGGGCAAAAGAAAAGGTTTGTACTTTATTACTGATCCCTCAGTACCCTTTTTCTCTCAAAGTTTTAAGGCTGTCTTGAGTTTGCATTTTCTTTTTCTTTTTTTCTTTTTTTCCCATTAACTAGCCTCTGAACACGCGCGTTACGCGTGAACCCAATATTAGTGAGCATATATTTTTAAGAAATTACTTAAATATTCTAAAGAATTTTTGAGTTATAAAATAAAAGCTAAAAGGGAAAATTCCAATACCTAAAATGATGAATTATAATCTTATTTAACTAACAAAGAAAGAAAGCATACCCAACAGAAATCCTCAAAAATAGAAGCAACAAAATTGATCCATCATGCGTTGCACGTGTGTCTATAGTTGGCACACCCACCTACTTTAACTTCATTGAGAAGCTCAATGATTACACCTGTTCTCTCAAGCGCCCTAGTATACTCTACTTGTTCACCTGTGTCGGTTTGGGGTACGGTCAATTCACCGGGAGGATCGGCNTCTCTCAAGCGCCATAGTATACTCTACTTGTTCACCTGTGTCGGTTTGGGGTACGGTCAGTTCACCGGGAGGATCGCCCTCCCAATTCGAAGTTTTTTCCTGGTCGCGACTATAAACAGACTCGTGACGCGCAGCGGCTATGCGCATGTGTCCCAAAGTGACGTATATTTTTTGGTAATGGGTATACTCGAGAGAAAAGGTTTGGAATTCGACCTCTCCTTATACGCTCTAAAAAGGGGTCATGGACTCCTTTTTTGTTAAGGATCCCCTTTCTACATTCAATTATTTATTGAGCCTGGTGTGGAATCACCATCATTACACATTCATTCTTGGTCTGGCTGCTGGTCTAGCGAGCCTTCCTAGCCGCCTAGAGTGCAGCCTGCCTGCTGAAGACCGTAACGTAAGTAACTCAGCGCCATAGTTTCTCTAATTCAGTCTACATATGCTAGCTTCTATGGACAATACCTCAAAGGTAAATTCTAGATGGATAGATATTTGAATGGCAAGGGCCATTCCAAACTAATGTACAACATTATCACCCACTTGTGTTGATTTAAAAGCTCTGGCAGCTTTAAAAAAATGGAGAAATTAAAAGGCTAAAGACAGTTCCTTTAAGCAGTAAACTTAACGAATGACCACATATCTTTAGCCTTTAATTAGGCTTAAGTTATTCCACATATCTTTTGATTTGAGTATGCATAGCATTGGTTTTTTTGAATGCATATTATTGAGTTGGTGAAGCAAGAATATGAATGTTTTGACACGTGATTATCAGAGGACATTTCAACTATTCTTCTTCTTGCGTCTAGGACATTTGGAATGAAACATGATATCCAAAGGCTGCAGATCATGTCAACACAGACAAACCACGTGTGCACTTTTATAGTGTGGTATATTGTTGATGCACTAATAAAATTCTTGGAACATTGACATCAACTATAGTAATATATGTCATAAGGAAGAATCTGGCAACATACACTCTAAGTGTGCACTTTTATAGTGTGCAAATGAGAATATGAAAGGGATGCCAAAACATTAACCATGGGAGCCAAAGGAGCAAATACTAAATGCTAGAATTTGAAAGGGCTTGCAAATGATAAGTTAGAAAATTTACTACACAATTGACAGCCTGTAGTAATTACTGGTAGATGGAACATTTATCCGATTGAATGTACATAATAAAATATAACTATTTAATGAAGGAAATATATCTTTTGCTCATGGACAAAATGGTAACTCAATCTTTAAAGGATATTTTTGTAAATCAACTTTCAACTTAGGATGTTCCCACTTTTAGTATAGTATGATATGATTAATTCTAAATGACTGCTGTTTATTTTACGTTCAGAAGCTTCTTCATTTGCTTGGATCTCCTTGTCTTTCATGTATTTATTTGACTTGGCAGATACTAGTATGTCAAGAATACGTCTAAGATGCAATAACTCAGTTTATTGCTGCCGATTCCGGAAAGGATTCTCCTTTTTCCCCCATTACCAGATAAGCCGTGATGCATTTCGAAGTTATCCCGTGTTTACTATTTAGTCTAACTGAATAGTTCGTACATAGGAAGCTACTTAGCTTATACCAAGAATCTTGGGGTACAAGCACTTAATACTGGATTTTTTATGCAGGGTAATTAGCAGAAGACAATCTAAAGCCAAACAAATCACCTTTAATTAGGATGTTGCAGATTATTGAAGTTCTTCAATAGATTTGAATGGAAAAGGAAAAACTTAATTAATTACAACACGTCATTAGTTATAAGCACCTATACTTAAAATAGAAGACCCTGAGCGGACAAGGTTTATGTTGTGTGTTTAGTACCTCAAAAACTTTGTTTGCAGCAGTTCACATCGTGTCACTACACAGTGGAACAAGACACACCAAGGCAAAAATTTGATTTTGGGTTTAATCTTAAAGTAAGGAAACCAAGAAATTGTATGAATACCAAAATGAAAGCTGATAAAATACTGTAAGTCCTGTACCCAGGGAATGGTATTGCGGCTGAGTCGAGTAAGAATCTGGAGATCCAGTGTTTGAGTTCCAGTTAGAACACCTAAAACACTACTCCCCCCCCCCCCCCCC